>JAQBSW010003124.1:0-89007 GCA_029291075.1 Eudiplozoon nipponicum
CTTCAAGCTCGCAAACTTGAATTAAAGAATTGTTACCACCACCAGCGCAATTAATTATTGTTAATTTTGCTTACTCTTACCAGAAAAATTAGATTACAAATAATTGGTTAATTAGAAAAGCTTTTCAACCTTTATTTTAACTGTGGTCATCAAACATCATAAGCATAATGATGAGCTGTATTCATACAATTGTCATATCAGCATAAATTCTGCATATATACGTTTAAGAGCATAATATTGATGTTGCAACTTCTCCATTACTCGAAAAAACCGAACGTGCATGTATTGTGCATATACAGTCAATTTGAATAAACCAATGCAAAACTTTCTGAAAATTTCAAAGAACGAGTTTTATCTGAGCATTGCAATTAATGGAGTAGTAACAGATATATCGTTGGTGTATGTTAGGTGGCAAGCCTTGCATTTCTGACAATAAAAAGTGTCATTACTTACACCAAAATCAAACACAGAATTAAATTTATGAGAAGCACTAATCTGGCAGTATAATTTATTTGTTAGTGGAAATAAGTAGGACAGGCCTGTGTATACATTCCTCAGCCAACATGAATTTTATCATCATTATTGTTCACAGGAAACTTAATTAAAATAAACGAAAGGCCAAACAAAATGAAAGATTTTCCGCTTTTTTTACCTGAACGTGAAGGCAATCCACGCATAGACATATTTGTTAACAAAATTTGCAAGTTGCAGAAATTTCGAACAAATAGTTTTTTTATCGATTTGATAAAATCGAAAATGTGCACAGGTTTAAAAAAAGCGCGCCTGGACTGTTGGCACCAATGACGATTTCCAAATTTATTGTTTTCTTCTCGCGTAATAGTCTGAATTCGTGAATATTGAGAATATATATATATATATATATATATATATATATATATATATATATATATATATATATATATATATCTCTCTCCTCATTTTAATTTAAATCTATTCCAAGAATTCGTAATGTAAATTTAGAATAAAATTATTTATGCAAGTATAACATTCATATAAAGCAGGCATGAAGAACAAATAAACTTATAAAAAGTTTATATTCTTTTCGCTCGAATTCGCCTCTACTTTAGTATGTGATACTGCATTTGAAACAACAGTGAAATAAAAGCTGGATTTATTTGGATTAGGAATAAAAACCATGCAAGTGTGAACAGGAACCAGGGATCAGACATACTGAAGAAGGTACACAACCATGGAAAGGTAAGATCAGTTCATAGGTGTGTATTCAACTTGCGTACGAGCGTATTTTAATTACATGAGGATTAGGAATGTAGCATATTACATCTTCTGCTATTGCTTCAAAGTTCTCCCTTATAACTGCTGCGATTAGATTAAAATGCTCTTGAGTTTACGTTTACAATAATCGACCGATTCGTCATACGTAGCTCGCTGATGCTCTGTAGCATTTGTATGAATATTTTTTGGTCATTTCATATTGAAAGTAGCTTATTTCGTAGATGGTTCGTCGTATAAACAGGCATCATTTATGTACTGGGAATACGAGAATTCATTGCTGATTTAATAATTAAAGTAAATGTTTCGGATGGCGCATTGCTTTTTAAAATTTACACGGACAAGCCCCGACTTATGTTTTGGTTGAGCTTCATTGCTTTTTGTAATTTTCATACTCCATATCAAGGCTTTAGTGATACCGTCTGTCAATAAATTTGTTCTAAGTAACGCCAGTTTTTTGGTGAAATTATCATCCGAATGGATGAAATGCGTATAAAATTTATATTTTGAGAAATTATCAATGCGCTGTAGTAACGAGTTTACCCTCTAGTCTATGCCTGCTTTCGACATATTTTCTATTTTAGATTATCCTCTTCCTGTAATTATAGCGATACATTGCGTCTGACTGAGAGGTTACACATTTATCAGAAAACTGATTATGATATTCTATATTAATTAAATCATTAAGTAATTCAATTGCTTGTGCATCATCGTTTAGGATTATAATAGTGTAATCCTCATATCTCAGATATTTTTAGCAGGATTTTTGAATGTGTTTGCATTATTAGTGTTCATAAATAAAACATGTAGGCATCAATTTGTAGAAACTCCAACGGACTGCCCATCGTCACCCTATCTACTTGCGTGAAATATTAACATTTGAAACTGCAATGAACAACTTCGGGCGTATTTAATTAGAATTTATTTAAATTGAATTTTACATAAGGGAAATTGTGAGTGAATACTATCAATGAACTTACCGAGGAAATGGATAACGTTTTCAACACGGATGTCTGAAATTGAATTTCTAAAGTGGAACGAAATAATTTTTGAACTTATAAATATTTACAATTCTAATTTATTTAGAAATTCACAATTATCCTGAACACAATTCCATCACTCTTAATTCGTACTACTTGTAGGATTTTATTTAGATCTCCCACCAATTTTTGTAGTGGAGTGATGAACGTTGACATTTTCAGTCACAATAATGACAGGTTTCTGGTTCCACCTACGTTATGTACCTTTGGAATTCCTTGCAGTCTGACCGCGCATTTGATAACGTGATTTGCTTGTTTGAGATGACGTGTAAGTTCATCGATTTCACTAAAAATTCACGTAGTTGGTTCTTCATATATATACTTTTCACGCATTTCTTATCGCATGCATTATTGAATCTTAGGTAGTTTCTGATATGTCTTTATTAATTTAGCGCGGCATAGCTTTCTGGATCATTAAGATTATTTTTTATTTTATTAATATTATAATTTGTTTTCATAAGAACAATGCTTGAGCAGAATAGCTAATTCACAAATAAATTTCGTTTATACAACAAAACCCTTCTAAATATAAATATAAAGAGTAAGCTCTCTGCAATCGAACAGCCAAGCATTGCTTATTTTTGACAAATGCAACAGCTAAATACTGTTTGTTGCGGAGAAATAATATATATGCAAGTATGTATTAGGTGTTGCGAACCTACTAACAAAATTCAACAGCTGCTCCATGTGGTATGCAGGCAGGATTGGTTGATTACTAAATAAGGGAGTATAAGATTATTGTAGTTTAAACAAAGCTTCAATTGGGAGAACGTACTCAAAATAGCTTAGCACGTTTATCATAAAATCAAATTCCAAACTGACGGGATATTCCAGTGCTATTCAACGCAAGATAGAAAAATGATTTACGCACAACCGAAGCAGACGTGATTCGTGTATAATTTAGATATAAACTGGCGAATTGCGAATGCACGTGTGTGCCTGTGTGCATACCTTATCACATGCGTTTCTCGCTTCCACTTTTGTGGCATATTGCATGTATATATTACAGCATAATTTCCACTCTCTCCATAATTGACCATTTAAAAGACCATTTATTACAGTCGAGTTGAGTTCTGCCGAAAAGAAAATGTTATTTTTAAATTTGCTGTGTATACCTGCTTTATAAAAAATTTAACATTAATTACACAAGTTATTTCTAAAATACAGATTATCTGATTCTCTTGTCATATTCGGTTCTAAAATCAAGTTATTACCTTTCTGAAAAAAATTAGCCTATTTGAGTTCCAGTCATGGCAACTTTGGATAGAACTGGAGATGGTCCCACTAAGAATGAAACCGGTCTACTAGATTACTTGATTTTACTGGCGTATGAAATTTATAGTTTCTACGGACAAAATACATACGAAAATACTGGCATGAAAACATTCCTTCTAAGTTGTATCTGTCAGTGTCATGATATTCGTTCTAAAATAGCAGATCCCGGTGACCAGTTGGAAATTTAGGTCGAAAGCGATACAAAATAGGATAAAAATTGAAAATTGCTCGAAGTTTGGTTCTTATCTGGCGCAGATGAGAAATGAGTTTCCGAGGCAAATGTTTACATGTTAAAGCGCTGGTTGCGGCAAGCATATAAATTACATGATAAGTTCCAATTTGAGATTTAACGGACAAAATAGGGGAAATGTAATTTTCATCAAATTTTATACATATGGTATTTAAATTAAACTAGAATATGATTAATACCGGCTAGAAGACGGAAGAAATGGATGTTAATTGATACTTTTGCGATTTCTTTATTATTTGAAGCAAAAATCGCTAAAACTAAATTGTAAGTATAGGGATAATTTTATGAAATATATTAAACGCTTCGCAGTTCATTTTACTGGCTCTGGTACAAGGTGCACATATTGCAAATTAATGTGGTTAAATTTATGGCCATATATGGGATAATCAGTTTCGAAATTATATTCAGTTAATTAAAATCTTTAATTTATTTCACATGGATCCATTTATTGGACAACGCATTACTATTACATTTCCATTGCTAAATATATTTAAAATTTAATTATTACTTTGTTGAACGTTTTTCATTGAATGAAAAGCTGAGCTTTTATTTAAATGCAATAGAAAATTAATTTCGCTTTTGCAGACTTTACTGCTTAGAGAAAAATTCAAATAATAATTTAGGATTATATTGGTGCGTTTAGAAAAGCAAACGATTTTCTTATAATGAACACATTACTGTAAAATTAAATTAAGCCGCAAAATCAAAGAGCCGTTTTGTCGAAATAAACAAACCAAACATGTGCATTGATTTTTAATTTCTAAGTATTTAATCATCTTTAAACGGAAATATTTTCAGAAGCGAAAATTGCAAAGTGGGCTATCGGAAATAGGTTCGACACATAAATTGTTGTCACATTCCTTTGAAGCGGAAAAATATACAAAATATGCCAAAAAGCCAAATTGTGCAGATAATATAAAATTTGAAAAGGCATCCAAGAGTTCGCATCCACATCCTCTCAATAGTTAATCTTTCAATTTTTGTATGTTATCATTAAAATGAAATAAGCAATTGTTTAAATTTTATTGATCTTGGCTAAACAGCTCTGAAGCAAACGTTATCGGACCTGCATATCTTGATCTTAATTTATATTGCTTTTCTTCTAATTTCTATTTAAATTATAATTACGCATGAAGCCGGCAATTGCAATCATACAAAAGGCAATTTAAATGACACATATTGAATGCCTTAATGATTAATAGAACCTTAAAAGCATTATGGTGATCTATTTTGCCGTTAGATGATGATCTACTTTGACGATTATAATTTTTATTGCTCATTAAAAAATAAACAGTCGCATTTATTTTCTCAAAATGCTGCTCTTGCTATACACCAAAATGTATTTGCATCCAATGTCCGTAATTTTACGCCAGATATATATTTGCATTCTGTTTCGAAGGCCTTTTTCTACGGAAACCATATCCGACAAACAATTATATAATCATTAAGCCATGTGGAAATTTAATATAAACATTTTCTCTACTTATTGGTAGATTTATTAAGTATAACATTTTTCATTAGGTAACTGTGTGTCATATATGTGTCTGAGCGTGTGCACCCACCGAAATGAAATATCAGTGATATAATAACACCTACCGAGGATTCACTAGATAAAAGTACGCCGTGTCTGGGTGTACGTACCCTTGTTTGTTTTGGATTGAGAAGTAATCAGTTACTACACGAGTACACATATCCAAGTGAAATTACAGTCATCTAACGACATCTGAAGATCATCTACATACCTGTTGTAAATTACGCATTGGTAAACAATGTGCTTTAGGCTCATTTGTTCAAGATAGTGCGTGTATACACCTGACAGTTAAATCGAATCAATGAGGCGAATTTCCATTGTGCAAAAGTTCAAGATGGTTCAGTGCCAAATATCAATTGCAAATTATATCCAATTTCATCATAATCTACAAATTTTCATACCTGAGCAGTGGCAAATATAATGAATGTGTGATAAATCGTTTGATTAGCAGAATAAAGCAACCTTCACAGCAGAAATTTATTTTAAAAAAGTCTGGCACAATCAGGTTAATCAGCTATCTCGGAGTATATATTGTACGAAGCACCCAGACAATTTGGAAAAATTTATCAGTTCTGCACAGAGCAAAATACGAAAAAATGTTTTACATATACAAAACTCATTATACAAAACAACTATTTCATAGCCTATATATTCAAATATTTACCGACATGAAATTTTACTCAACGGGCCACAAATCACAAGACCAAAAATATTTTACTAGCATCCAGGCAAGCCAGAACACTAATTCGACCAGCTTTGGATTAAAAATTAATTAAAGAAAAAACGAAGCGGAAGAGGCATTACTACCATCGTTAACAGTGACAAAATTGCATAACAATAAAAAATCAACAGTGCAATTCACACAACCTACGTCGTTACTTAGTGGAAAAAATAAAACTCAAGCTCATGACGAAAAGAAAGGTAACTTTTGTAGAAAATACTTTGGTTTACATAATAGCCAACAAATTGGACGCCTTGACAAAACACAATCAATTAATAGAAGTAAAACCCCATCTAATAATTATTTCTATAATACAATCAGAATGACCTCTACAGGCAAACAGACACGCGCACAGAAACCACTGTTTCTCTTTCATTGCTGGCAAATACAAATGTGTTACCTTAAATAACACTCGTAGTTTACCTTAATCAAATGTGCATGTTAATGCCGCTTCCACATTCTTTTTTGCTATTCGGGAAACTTAAATGGGATGTTCAGGTAAACTGTTTACCTTTCTAATTCAAAATAAGTCTTTTTCAGTTGAATTCCCCTTCTAATAATTGACTGAATTAAATGTGTGTGACAGCCATTAGAAATTAAATCGGTTATTGCTCTAGTATATTCGTTGCTCTTTGAATTTGAACTAACCAGCCTGCCAATTCTTGAAAACTGCCAGGAATTGTTGATAGTTTATATTGCAATAGCACGAAACTGCTGTACTGCAAATGATGTGCAGACTTGGTTGATTTATAGTAAATTGTTCCATTAAATTTACTATTGGAATTTTTCATTAGTAGTACGCTTAATAAAGGCAGACAATCATCTATCTCATGCTCTGACGTGAAACTGATATTCTCAGGCACTTTGTTGAAGCTATGAAGCAATTTTCGTGTTTGCAACCTGTTTTTAATGACATTGAAAATATCAATTACGTACCGTATTCAGTTAACAATTTTTTTTATCCCACTCCGTAATGATGTGTTCTCCAGTTGGCCTATGAAATTCTCAGCGTACACTGTAGAAAGGGGCTCCTCATGAGCAAATTATCAGATTTTTTAAATATATAATTGCATTAAAACGAACTTTTAAATGCCGTTAATGTCGTTATTAAATATTATTTACCAATATACATGCGCAAGTTTTCCATCAATTTACGTAGGCCGATCGACTAGACGGTTAATTACTCGAATAAGAGAACATTGAAACTTAATGCGATTTAAATCTAATGTTGAATACACGTCTGCAACTGCGAAAAACATCGTCCATACATCACACGTATTTTTTCCAGACATAACAATCACGTTAATTGTTAATTGCAAAAGAGAATGGAGTTAGCCACATACGAAGCTTAATTGATAAACAAACAGCAGACGGATTTATAAAAGCATAAGAAGCAGTATTTAATTGCATCAGAAGCATGTTCGGGCATTGAACTTGAACTGGATGTGATGCACGCAATTGATTGGTTGTTCCCATATTTTATACTCTCTGCGTGTTTACATTTTTTCTATCTTGTCTTACCTTTCAATTTTTATATAAAAAGATTTTCATTTGTAGATTGATTGTAAAAATTAAAATGATGAAATATATATATATATATATATATATATATATATATATATATATATATATATATATATATAATTTTGGAAAAGAACAGACAATTTATAAGCATGCATATGTTTATAGTGTACATTGGCCAGTATATTTAGAGATCACTTAAATAAATATTCAAATATTTCCTTTAAATCATATAAACGATTTCATTTATTTATATGATTTTCCGTGTAACTTAAATTTCTTTACAGTAGTCATGCTAAAGGGGATGTTTAATTGCGTAATGGTTTATTATGCGGGTCTTCTTGTGTGTAGCGATCATTCCTATGATATTACGAGTTTTTATTTGAGACTGGGTTATTCTAGAATTGAATAATAGAATTCGGTTCGTGTTTTCATCTTTTGGCTATTGTGTGTTCGAATGTTTCATATCGCGTTGTTCATGAATTTTATATTCTCACCTTAGTTACATCGCAAGGCAAGAAGATATTGGCATTCATCTATTGCTGTTAACAATAATACTGATGTCGTTTGTCAACTGATTTTAATTAGGTTTGTTACAAATCCAATCAATCGTCTGTTGAAGCTGATACGATTGTTAATCGGTTTTCACGAGACACTGGTATTGTGCTTCCTTACCGGTCATGTAAAATATAACTTTCCTGCAACATTTTGATTCTTTAAACCCTTTGCCTATTGCTTAATAATTTACCGCTTCGTATTTGTCTAATAAATAAGTGACCTGTATTTTAATTAGATCTGGGAACTGCGTCAAATTGGCTGCGCTCAGTTGCAGGTATATGCTCAACAGTTGTGTAATCTTCCTGAATTTCAAGGTATTCATTCTTCAGGCTGTTTAGTAAGTGTGTATGCATTTGTGTTTGTGTGTGTGCCTGTTTGTATGTAAAGGTCTTTCTCGCTGTATTGCAAAGTGACGTCTAAAATCTGGTCAGTCTTATGTTGATGGCTTGATAGTTAACCAATTGTTCGCATTGTTGGCTGTTACGTGTTCGATTATCATTTTCCCGAGTTTAGTCTTTCGTTTCCACTGGTTTCGCAATTTTTTTTGACCACTTAATAACAGCGCAGGTGCGGATTGCAGTGTTGAACGCTCATATTGTTTAGAAGTTTCTGCCTCTACAAGTAGAGCTGTTTTTCTACTTCAGTTTGGTGCCAATCCGATCGAATCTTTGCTGCGTCTGGTCGAGAGGAAATTTGGTCTGGCCTGGATGTTCGGTTTTGTCGTTCATGTCCAGTCGATTAGAATATCATGTTGATGAAACTTTTTAATCTTTAGGCCAGGTGTTTTTTTATACAAAGGACATTTTAAATAAATAATAATTTTTCTGATTTTGCTTTATGTAGAATTGACAAATTAATCAAATTGACTGGGTGTCCCGTTGCAAATATATGACCGAAAATAGCTGATTTTCCTGACGGTGCCAAGCCGATTCTAATCAATTTCTGCGGTAAATGTTGCTGGATTCTGTTGATCAATTGCTTCTTCGTACGTCCAATATATGTGCCACCGCACGAACATGAGAAATTTTCCGACTATGAATAACTTGGAGATTTGTAATAAATTTTATTCTTAAATTGTTATTAATGTGTTTTTTCCTTCTAATAGGAACTGGAGAAAAGGTCCTTAAAAATTAAATTTAATAAAGAAGTATAAAAAATGTAATAATTTAAAAAATATATAAATCAACAGTATCAAATGGATAGAACAAATTAGAAAGTTTAATAATATTATTCTAGATATATAAAACGAAAAACTGCCTGTACCTTTGTTTTTCCTATTTAAACTTTTTGGATATATATATATATACATTTTTTTTCATTTAACTATACTTTATATATGCGCCGAATTAATTTTACAAAATAAACTGATAATTGATTTCACTGAAAAGCTGAGTTAGAATTTTTATCAAAACTAAGTCTGACATTGTGGCTCATTTGTTACAGCCATAGTTACATAAGTAGACGTGTGCAGGCTCGGGTTTGTCCGCAGCTAATTCTGGACGGTACTTCAAGAGATCCCAATAAGAACGAAACCTGTTTTCAGGAAGAATTTTATTCCCTGTGGCGGCTACGTATTTCACTATTGGTCTAATCCAAATAATAAATATATAAAGTCGAATTTCATTGCATAATATTTCGCTTTATTAGCGCCAATCTCAGCTTAGCGCATCCGTCTATTCTCTTGTCATGCTTATTAGTAAAAGCTATACATTGAATGATTGTGAATGAACGCAAATTTTTAAGAGTTTAAATCAAGAATGGATGGATGAAATAAAATTGTATAAATCAATTATTAAAAGTTAAATATTAAATTTCCAAGTGTAATTTTTTTGGATTAGTCGATCCTGCAATTCAATAATTTAATTGAGAATTATGTTTCGAAATCTGAAGTTATTGTTATAGAAGTTAACAAATCAATAATTTAAGAACTATTCCTCAACAACGACTGGAAACCCATCAACTCTCTGAGGGTTATCGAAAAGTTTGGTATAATAATATTAGCTCTCAATTTATATTTTCGACCAGTTTCACACCATTTGCCGCGATAAATATAATTCTATCCATAACTTTTAAATTGTCACTTATCCTATATAAGCCACACAAGCATGGAATGTAGTTTTACGGTATCATAAATTATGGGACGGACGATTCTTTGCTTTTCAAGCTGCAGATATACGAAATAGATTTTGGGCATGAATCGCCTCAATTGTGGGAATGTGTACCTCTGTTACAACACCAGATTTGTGTCATTTGAACAAAAACATTATGAGTAAATTTGTTTAAAATGTAGCGCATCTTTTATTTTCCAAACATAAATCTGTTTTAGCAAAGATTTTATTATTTCATTTATTGAACATACAACAACTCTCTTCTGGTTACTGACGTCGGTATTTGACATTAGTCACCACCTTTCGTAGATAGCATTTCAGTCTGATTTTGTTTAGACCAAGAGTAGTTTAATCATAAGATTTGACACCTCGGATGTTGCACACAGGCTTGGACCTTCATTTGACAAATTAAAATGTGATCAATTTGGTGAAGGAAATGTACTGTTCTCTTTATTAAAATATTTCAGGCATTTTATCGATTTGATGAGATACAAAATGTACTCCGCATAGTACGTAAATAAGGTAGAATAGAGAAACGTTTTGTGCTAGTCAAAGCTTTTCGTTATCTGGGTAAGGATTCAAACACACTATCATTAAAACCGATTCATATCACGACTATTTAGCAGATCCACTGTCCATTTTCATCGTTGTGTTTAGCAGCAATTATGTGCTTCCATTTTCGAAAGGACAAAAATAGGTAATTGTTTAACTTTAGCACATAAAACTACATTGCTTGTAGGAAATTTATTTTTCAAATAAGTAAAACCTATATTCAAAATTATAAGATTAAAGCACGTTATGTATTATACAAATAAGCCTTTTCTTTATCTTACTAACTGATTTACTTTAATTAGAATAATGGGTTCACATACCATTTGCAAAAAGTTGTTATCAACTAATATATAAAAGTTTTCTATTGAAACTACAAAGGCTAATGTTTTATTTCTTCGGCTTAACCAGCAGCCTTTAAAGAAAAACTGCGGTTCCCTGCTATTTATTAATTATTTCCTAAATTTCTACATGGTAATAAGAGTTTAGTATATTTAAAATCTAAATATTGTTTGAATTAAAGAAACCTAATAAATAGAATCCATTTTAATTAAGGTAAAATATTTGGCATTATGCACAAATTCTATCATTATTCGAAAACAAGAAATAAAAAAATTGTCACTATCTAACAAGCGTTTTAACGTTCCTTGTGTGAAGACTGTCTATTAATTTTACATCGCGCTACGAAACGCGGTTGAATGTGAAACTAACAATAAATCTCCTTTAACACCATCAATATTTGTTTATTTCCTACTAAATTGAGCTTTTAATTTAAAAAAAATATACGCTCATTGTTTGTAATTGTTGATTGAATTTTATTTCTTTCTTGAAGAATATTTAGAATGGATAAATGATAGCCATTCCTGTTGATTTTATGGCAATATAAAAGGTTATCGGCAAAGAAATCTATTCTAGACCATTTATGGCCAGATGCATTCTCAAGGCAGTGTACACTCACACAATTATAACACGTTTGAAACAATAAAACTGCAAATTCTGGATAGTAGATGATGTGTTTCCGATAAGGACGAAACCGGTCTACTGGATGATTTGCCATTTCTACATAACACAATACTTAGTTTATACTGATACACGTATGTACATAATGGGTCAGGTGTTTACATCAAGATTGCCACATTGATTGAAGTAATTTTCACAACCGCCTGCGCACAAAGTGATCGTTTACTAAATTTATTCACTAATAATCCATTTCAGTCTAATGGAATCAAAGAAATACATTGTTATCCGAAGTAAATCTGTGTTAGAGAAAAAAATTCATTAGTACATTTCTTTTGATGTGAAGATACATTATAATTTCTGATTTTTTATTGCTTTAGATTCGAGTAAATTAGTTTAATTTAATAATTTCATTCAATGTCAATTCCATAGTGGAATATTCTCTGTTTTTTTAATGGCATCGTGTAAGGATAATTGGAGCTTTAATTCAAAAGTGAAACCGAAGATAAAACTGGCCCAAATAATTAATTAGGATTAAGCTATATCTTGCTAGCATTGTGCGTTTTAATGTCGTATTTGGTCTGTTACAACGCTTTGATTTCAGATGTCGACTGAGGGATTTCTGACAACTTAGACTGAAAACGGTCAAATTGGTATTTGTCTGGCGTGTGTTATTTTGAGTTTGTACCATAATATTGTTCATAATAAAATCTGGCTATCGCTCAATGTTTTCATGTTTCTTTCTTTATTTTTCTTCATTCTTACATATAATAATATGTAAAAATTTGCATGCATTCCAACACTCACTTTTCTGTCACAACACTGTGAAATAAAATGATTTTTTCGCTTAAAAATTTATCAGTCCGCCCAGTCGCAATAGAGATGTATAGTTGAAAGTTTTTCGTTTCTTTATGTTACGAAAAATGATCTTAGGACGGTAGTATTCAAATAAGTAATACAATTGGACAATCAATGATTGCGCGGGTAGTGGTAACAATTCTTTGGATCAAATTTTCGAGCTTAAAGTAAACACCAATCACATTTTATTTAACCAGTCGTTGAACATCTGGCGTTCGTTTTGCTCTAATTTCCGATGACTGATTTACTACAATGGGATTAGTGTTTATTTCAAGTTCGCAAATTTGATTAAAATACAAGAAGTACTATTCAAAGTTCACCTCGGTAGCCAAATCATACCCTGCACTTACGATACGCCTGTTTTGACCAGGTCTTGATCCATTTACCTCTAAGTGTAAGCTGTGCATTGAAATAAAACTTTAGGATGTAGCTATGACAAAATTATTGAGTACAAAAAGTTTTATCAAGATCTGTGCCACTAACGTCATTATTATTAGCCAGCGGCCGCTTGCTGTGAAGCCGTTAGTTTATGATGCTTTGGACGAACCATTTCTTTCACACAATTTAATTTATAACCACACTTTAGAATTTTTTGTACCGTTAACACATATTATTTGATTCAAAAGGCCATAAAAGCTGTATAATGATTCACAATATTGAAACACACTAGCAGATGCAGGAAAAATATCACCAAAGTCAAAATAAAACACTTGCTTCCATTCTTCGTCATTAATATGTTATCATTTGGTGTAACAATGTACGTCTATATTCAAATAGCGCAGGTAACTAATAATAATCATGATAACTAGTATGTTGATATTTATAACGAATATAGTATTGGTATCCGTGTTGGCAGTAGTAGCAATTATAGCAAAATAAAATAGATAATTCTGCCACAATGATAAAAGAAAATAATTTAAAATAAATCTACATAATACCGAAAAAGAGTAAATTAAAAGAATCATCCCACCCAAACAGATGTTGAAGTGCTTCCGGCAAATACCATTTTGATTAGGTCTATGCACATTTGTAGTTTTCAGATAAACGATTAGCTACTTGGTTCTTCTTTTAAATCATGTTGGCAAGTTTGAGATAAGCACCGATTTCAATTTAGCTAGCCCGTTGCATGGCATATTCATACTAACCATTCAGTAACCACTAAACCAGACAGGAGTAATGCGCAAAACGGATAGCAGCAAATATCTATAATATTTCAATGGGAAATCGATTTTTTTCAAGTCGGGCGAAACGTTAGTCACTGTGCAACTTAACGTCTACACTTATTTTGCACGGAATTTAATGTTTTTATTTGGCCTTGGAATCAAATAAATCAAAATTAATTAAAGGATTCTTAGTAAAAAAAGTTATAGCTTTCCAAATTATGAAAAAAATATTTAATGAAATATTTTCCCTCGGATTTTACGTTTATAAATATTGGGCATGCATAATTGTACATGTTTCTTGCATATTCGTGTTTGAAAAGAGCAAAATAAAGATAAGTAGACTTGTTGGTAGGATTCATTTTCCTAAATAGATTTATAATTTTACTATTCGTTTTAGATAGAAACTATTTCACCTTATTCTCAATAAAAAATTGTTTATTTTAACTGAGATTCTGACCAAAATATTGTAGAATCAACTAATGCTGCCTATCAAAAGGACAATGTTTATCCTGCTTGAACAACTGGTCAGATTTGGCCGGAAATGATGTGAGCAAAATGTAACACGTGACCATCTTTTTCAGAGTGTAACAAATTACATTGTAAAAACAAATATGTTTAGCAAAGGTAATTTTTTTAAATACGAAAGAAAATAGTTATTACCCGATATAAGTTTTGCATATATGTTTACAAAGTTATATTTTCGTTCTATCTTATCACCTGATTTATTGGAAAAAAATCCAAAATTTTTCTTATTTAAAATAGAAGAATACAGTCCCTATAAAACGTTCTCTCTCTCTCTATATATATATATATATATATATATATATATATATATATATATATCTGTGTGTATGCGTTTTCAATAAAGAAGAAACGTAACTGAGCAGATTCTTTTTAACGGAAATGAAATCTTCGTTGTAGTGCAAGTGAACGAACCATTTTTGACTTGCGCAATGCTTGACAATCTCGATTTATTGAATTCAATTCGAAATAGGGAAGCATACTAACATACCCAGGCTTAATTTAAATGCAAAGCTCTTAGTTGAAAAGTCGCAATTTTTACGAGACAAAATCTTGATAGTCACAGACATACGTACGACAACATTCATAGTTTTCGTTGTGAATTTGACCGCATTTTTTCTTGTGCGGGTCAATTGATAGCACTCGCAGGTCGGTAACGTCCTGAATATTATAAATTTTCAAGTGCTCCGACTATTGGCATTGATTGATGGATTATCACATTTGCCTGCTTGTTTGAAATTGACGTTGGAACAAGATTTTCCACTTTTCTTTTTCCTACTTTTCAAGACCGAATTTCCAGTCCCATCTTCAGGGTTGACACCATACACACAGGAATAAAACACAACTTGTGGCAAATGTCGTATTCTCATTCAAGGCAGATATATTTATATTTTTATTCATTGTTTTCAACAACAATGTTTCTGCATGCTTCAACAAGCGTAAGCATAAACGCCTTCGGCATCTACCTACATCTAATTGTCCACAAGAATGATTACAATAATAGATTAGGCTAATTGTAGGTTGCAGTGTGGTTCTACCTTTTACACTGAGCAGAGGAAATTTGACGGTGGTTGTTAATAAAACTATCAGCTAAAAATTATGCAGACGCCAAAATGAAAAACACTCTTTCTTTTTTTTGCGCTTTATTGCATGTGTGTCCGCACAGGCTTTATATCAACATTACCCGCGTTAACAATGAATTTCATTCTATCATTAAGTGTATACTTATTTATAAAATGTGGTGGGTAAACGTTAAAGGTTAGAGTATTACATTTTTCCATCCAAATCAGTCTGCTAACAGAATGACGGATAAATACGCAAATATCATATGACACAATGGTTTAACATTGATTAATTGCAACATGCAATAGCTTTTGAAATGTGAATATTGCGCTGTCAAAATGTTGTTTTATGCAAACCTCTCGTGACGAATACATTCATGAACATTTTGTAACAAACGAACTTTAATCTATTAAGTAAAGTAAAACTATGCAGCCGTGATGTTGACGTTATGTTCCTGGTCTGTGATAGTCGTGAGCATGCTGGCGAACTGCTCAATTAATTCAATGTATGACAACCTAATGTTAGTTCGACAATTAAAAAATGAAGAGGATGGCATTCAAGCTTTTCTCGGCGTGTTACTCAAACGGCAAATTGTGCAGATTAGTTTTCTGAAAGGAAACTTGGAGAACTACTGCCCATTTAATTGGAATATAGGCTTAATTAAAACATTGTGAAATAGAACATTGCGCATTTGATTGCCAGCCTGTTTGCAGACTGAGTTGAATAGTGTGCATAATACTTTTATAATTAATAGGTACCCATGACGTTTCAATTTTAATTATGAACCTAATGATGTAACAAAACCCTTCGTGCATTTTTGTACATTGGTCACAAGACCGGTGTATATTTACTTGCAATAGAATGGTGGAGAGTCTTCGAAGCACATTATAGACAGATGTCACCTGGATTTGACTTTGCAAATTTTGCAACCGATTTTGTTTTCCAAACATCTTTACCAAACATACTATACGTAGTGTGAAAGAAAGAATTCAACTGCAATCTGCGTCTAGTGTTATCTAGACCTCGAATTGTTTCTGTAGCCAATCACATGTAGGAAGGTGCATAGAAGATTACCTTCATGCTAATTTAAATTTCAATAATTTAATTAAAATACCAATGCCATTATATATACAATTATCAGTATAAACTCAGCTTTCTATAATTTGAAAATGCGATTCATTCAGTAGACCGGTTTCATCAATATTGAGCACTCGTCATGTATTGTCCGGAATTTGCCGCTGACAGGTCTCGGGGCTGGGCACATTTGCTAAGGAGTCTGTGAAATGTCTCACTGCGTTACTAAAGTTAATTTTCAGTAATATACTAACTAATATTTTAAGTCAGCCTATCATTCAGGTTGCGCCTTTTAAGCATATCTTTTAACTTCACGTTCTAATTAGCCACACCCAATCAGTATTTGAAAAGTTCCCAAAAATGAAGAAACCGATCTACTGAATGAATTGCATTTTATAAATTATAAAATGCTTAGTTTATACTGACAAATGTATATTTAATTTGAGTGGTGCTTATATCAAGCTCGCAGACCTAATTAAATTATCCTAATACTGTCTGCGCAATAATTGGTCGATTAATTATATGAAGTTAGGATTGACCGTGCCCACACTAACATGACTGGTACAAAATATAAGGTTATTATTGCAGGTACGTTTATGATCAAACATATGTCGTCGCGAAATTCCAATGAAGCAATTTTCAATCAAACTAAGGATAGATAGACCAGTAACCTTGACTAATTAGAATCGATCGTGTATCGGCGTTACCTTCCAGCCTCATGTCAACAGCTAAGTCACAATTCCCCTTTTTTAAACATTTTGTACTGATATATATATATATATATATATATATATATATGGTATAAATTTTCTGTGGACTGTTTGCTAAATTTAAAAAAAAGTAATATTCCAGTTACTTACTCTAGTAAATAAGTTGATCATTAGGGGACTGGATTGTATTCTGTAATCTAAAACTTACTTTATAATTCATTTCGGGTAAAAAGATTTATTTATCCAATGCCTTTACAAAAACCTTAAAACTAAGTTGTGAAACCAAAATCTTAAAATGAAAATAGCAAAATAATTAACTGCATAAGCGCCGTTAAACGAATTACTGTTTATAAGTATCAGTTATTGAACAATTATAGTATTATTTTTTAATAATAAATTAAGTATTTAGTACATTAAATATTAGGTATAAATAATTATTTCAAGAACACTTTCTAAAATATCATCATTGGCCAGTATATGAGCTTATTCTCAATAAATATAAATTACCAGTAGAAATCAAGAATTTGTTTGCCAAATCGCATTTTGGTTGGTAAGAGTGTTAATAAATAACCATTTAAACAATGGCTTGGTGTGAAATAGTTCACTTACTCGCTTAATTTAGCTTTGCTTGGTATCCCTGACTTGCCTTTTGAAATAGATAACGTGTTTTCAGAAATTGAGACTCAAATAGCCGAACTTCATTATCCGTAGGATAACAAATGCGGATAAGAAATGGAAGGGCTATAATTCACGCGATATTTCAACCCTGTTAATAAAAACCAGTAGACAATCTATTTTTTGAAAATTTCATAAAAATAAATGAGGATACCGAATTTTAAATAAAAATAATTATCACAATGAATTTACTAACGGAATAAACTTTATTTCGAGATAATATTATAAAATAAAATATGGAATTGTCACATTTCCGAACATTAGTTAGATTTTTCATAGAACTCATACTTTATTCGGGAACATTTTATTGAGTCTATAATAAGCCTACAGAATTTCTACGGAATGCACGCATTTAAATGTAAATTTAAATACCAGCGTAGGTAAATGTAAGTAAATATCCTGTCACGAATATATTTTCACTTCAGCAAGCAACAGTATCACCTTGAAGATATCCCTGGAAATCTATTGCCATTTTCTTTTCACAGAATATTATAAATGTCATTTCAAGGTCAAAACGTATGTTTATTATATTATTAACAAATTTCAATAGCATATGCCATATAGTTATATGACAAGCGCGGCATCTAAAGTTTAGTACATGCACTATATGGTTAAACTAAATTTGCTTTCCACAATTACAGATTAGGGTAAGCTAGTTGGAACTTTCGCTCGAAATAGATGCCACATGTGCTTTGAATGAAGGAAAATTCAACCATATAAATAATTTTCTATATAACTGAAATTTTGTGTAGTTTGCTGCAGATTAACGCCGGAAATTGCGTCTCATATTGCTACATGTATATAATGAAATTGTTCATTAAATCTAGATAGTAAACATGGTTAAAATCAATAGTCTTGGGTTTGTTTCTTACGCGCAGTGGGCCGGCCTAAAAACACAAACTTGTCTATTTCATGCACTGATCCCTTTCTTTTTTATGCTGATTAGGGTACTTAGAATGATAACATTAATACCGTTTTGTTGCTGCTTACACTATAATTTATTGCGATTTTGCTTTCTTGGTTGATGATACTGATCTAACAGATTGTTGTGCTTGGCTGGATAATGGATTATAATTTATTGCTGTGGTGATTTGTGGCTAATAGAATTTAGTGTATGAGGATAATGGAGTTTTAATTTTCAACGTTGGGAGTTTATTCCTTTATATAAAGGGCTCTGTATAAGCCTAATGGTTTTTGCCTTTGTTTAATGCAGAATAGATTTATGATTTTTATTTACTACATGCCACGTTTTAAGAACACGCCCGGAAATTGCTGCGCTTTAAAACAGAATTAGGCCATTTTGAATTAGTTTATACAGTTAAAATCGATCAATTCTTATTATCAATTGCTTTTGTGTACGTTGGTTATATGTGGTAATGCACATAACTGAAATTGTTAGACTATAAAGAAATTGGAGATATTTATAGATCGGCATGATTCCATGTATATTTGATTCAGAATTCAACTACACATTTCAAAAATGCAATTCCTATTTTCATTCATAGTATAACCTGAAGCACATTCGATGTTAACAACTATTAATAGCCATAAATTTAATTTAATTTTAGAAATTTTGCTTTTTTGTCTTTGTTTTTTCTTAGATTTATGCTCATAGCTAATCTACATAACAGGGGTTTCTTAGGGTGTTTGCGACGTTGCTCTTGTGCCGTTACGGAAAAACACTTTTGAAAAAATATATATTGTCAGGAGAACTTTCAGAGTTAGATGTCCAGTATTAGACAGGTGGTCTTTCTTAATCTCTAGTGCGAATTATAATATTCGATCGGCTGCATTATCTTTCCTCAGGGATCTTGGTGAGTCAACTGCTTCCGAGATGATAAATTCTATATATATATATATATATATATATATATATATATATATATATTATTATATATAGACAAACTAACCAAATAAAATGTTATTATTTGAATACAAATTATGTGGCAGCGATGGCGGAGTGGACAGTCGCAGTCTCCGAAGAAAACATGCGGCAAGTCCAAGAAATGCATATGCATGACAATATTAAGTGCGACATCGGTGAACTGGATGAATTTAACACTCGTTGATTGCGTGAATGGTAGTAAAAATTCATTATATCATGCTTGCCAGCTTGAAGAAAACTAAATGAATTTAACCAGATGTCGAACAAAATAGCAGAAATATCATAATTCACAGTTGCTATGTTGTTCGAAACCTTGTTAAATTCAAATAGATTGGTGTCTAATTAAGATCATAAACTTAATTTAAAGACCGGATGAATTTCCCTTGCCAAGATTACAATACTTGGCATATATATATATATATATATATATATATATATATTTATATATATTTATATATGAGAACAAAATAATGTAATCCATGGAATAAAATTTATTAATAAATCTTAATTTTACCAGTATCTATAGTGTTGTGTTGAACACCACTTTCACCTGTATTGATGGAAACTGTGCTTTAGTCGCTCGAATTAATTTTCTTTTGAAGATTTCAGCTGGAAGATCACCTCCAAAGGAACACTATGCGTTACTCTCTGGGGTGATTTATTTTCCTTAAAATTGATCTTGATTTTGTTGCGTTGCCTCAAGTTGTATTCGATGAACACGTCCGGATAGCCATTATTTCTCAACGCTTCGCGTATATATATATATATATATATATATATATATATATATATTATATCCACGTTTAATTCTCGTTAGATTATTTGTTTCTATCGTAAGTAAATGTGTAAAAGAAGGTCTTCTATAATTTTATATTTTTAAATTTTTATGCAATGGGATATGTTTAATTTGTAAAAATAGAATTTCAGATGTCGTAAACTGCTCATAATTGCTGAATTCTTGAGCAGTATAATTAATTAGATTTTAAATTAATTACAACGGGTTCCTTGCAAAATAAAAGTGGTTGCAATGAGCTATAAATAAATCAGCACAAATTTGTGATCTTCATTCTAATTTGGCGTAAGCAGTTTTATTATTTTATTGCTTAGCGTCCGTACATGTGAATTCAATAGGAGGTAATTTTATGTCCTCCTTAATTCATGTTATTAATGAAATTTCATTTTTCTTGTTTTCATCTAAACAAATTAACGGAATGAATCTTTCCACATTTCTTCTGTTTTTATTCATTCTCTATGACTTAAAAACCAAATAATTATGTCATTATGCTTAGTGTTATTACTCATGGATTACAATTAAAAATGGTTCCTCTTAATTAGACGCCCTGAAAATTTCAGTACCACTCATGTATTTATTTATTCTTAGTTGAATTATATTGCTTTACCAGTAAAGAAATATTTATATAACTTAAATTTTTTACATTTTCTTGATTTAACTTCTGTAGATCTCAATAGAATTTTGAACAGAATAATATATTTACCCATCCAAAACTATAATAAAATCCTATATTCCTGGTATATGTTATAATAAACGAAAGTGAAAATTGCATTTGTCCGGGAAATATATCAGGAAAATTGTACATTATGGCTTTGTTAATCCGTCTTCTACGCTATTACTATGTCAGCTTTGAGAAAAATTCCCAAAGATGTTAGATCTCTCGCGTAGCCTTTCGCACACTACACAAATGATTTTATAGGTATGATATCTAATCAAAAGATTTTACATTTCCGCTATTGAGAAAACTTAACGTAACTATTTTATTAACTGGTGTAAAGGAAAATTGTGAGAAACGTATGTCAGAAAGTAATGCGAACAAGATAAATTAAATTTTTTATTTTTTATAAATAAAATTTGTAAATTGTACTGCTTTTTGATGGGCCTTTTGTTAACATTTTTGTGATTACTAGAAAATTAAAACACCTAGACTAATTTATTTTTGATAAAATTAAACAATGTAGGTTATCGTATGCAAGGAAATTTAAAATAGATTTATTTAATTTTAAATATTTAGTTTTACGAGATAACAGGTTATATTTTTTTCTATTTACATTGTAAAAATATATATATTTACGTCGAAATGAGTTAGGAATATGAATTTAGAACTATGTCAGTTTTAGAAGTGAATACAATTAGTAACTTTAATCAGACAAAAATTTATTTACGCCATTAAATGGGAATTTAAATTTGTGGTTTAAGATGCGAGGCAATAATTCATTTTAAGAACAGCATGAAGCATCAATATTTTGTAATTATATTTATATAAATTTCTATCATATTCCTTTTAATATCTGTGAGATGTGTCAGGGTATTTTTCTTTAAACCCACAGAAAAAATATTTGTCAATATTTACATTGGAAGAAAGAAAAAGACATTTGTATATCTATTTTCAAAAAGCGACCATATTTTTAAATTAATTTGTTGCCGAATTTTTATATGCCCAAAAGTAACCCATTTTCAATATTTGATAGTAAATATATTAAAGTTTAACGGAAAACAGACATTTGGATGTTTGTGTTTCGTGAATATTATCAACTCATCAGTAGGGGCCCGCATAACGCATTAAACGCACTATATAATTAAGCAAGAAATACAAGATAGGTGAACTGTAAGATCGCCTATACGAATGGATTTTAAAGCAGTGATGAAGAAAACGACATATAAAGTAATCGACAGTGCGACTTTTAAAAACTCACACTATATAATATATACCATGCCTGTAACTTTTGTCAACTGACTGTCTTTTAAAAATTGAGAATTATAAACAATTTTTGAACACCTGTTACTGTAGCATATTCATGTGATTTGGACTCGATCGACGGCGATAATCATTGTATATTTTAATCGGTACATACAATTTTTATATATTGTTTGCTGTGGAGATATATGCATAAAACAGTTACAGGATGCAAAATACATAATACACGATTGCTTACATATTATTTTTACGCAAAAATCAAAATAAATCTTAACAAACACTGGCTGCGCGGACGATGATAACAATTAATTTAATCAATGTAAAATCTTGATATAAACACTCGTTCCATTGTGTACATACAATTGTCAGTATAAACTAAGTATTTTATAGTGTAGAAAGGAAATTCATCTAGTATACCAGTTTTTTTTCTTATTGAGAACTCATCCCGTATGTCCATAATTTGTCGCAAACAGGGCTCGAACCTGGACACGTTTTTCTTCGGAATCTGGTGCTCTGAACACTGAGCAATCCTGCCACACTTAAATGGCTAATCATCTTCTTTCGACCTGAGTGAAAACTCATCACGTACTGTCCAGAATTTACCACAGTTAGGGCTCGAACTTTGGCATGTCTGCTTCAGAATCTGGTGCTCTAACCACCGAGCCATATTGCTGCATTTAAATGGAAACTCATCCTGTTTCGTCATTTTTGGGAAATCATCACGTACCCTCCGTAATTTTTAGCGGTCGGGGTGCGAACCTGGGCAAGTCTTCTTGGGAATCTGTTGTTCTATCAATTGAGCCACTACACTCAATTTTCAATTTTATACTAACTAATGTTTTTTCAGTTAGCCTTTACTTTACGTGGTGCGGCAGGATGGCTCGGTTATTAGATCACCAGATGCTGATGTAGACGTACCGAAATTCGAACCCCATCTGCGTCGGATTCTGGACAGTACGCAATAAGTTACCAATAAGAAAAAACCTCTCTACTCGATGAATCGCCTTTCCTATACTATACAATACTTAATTAATGCTGTTAAATATGTACACATAATGGGTGAGGTTTTCATACAAAGATCGCAACCCTGGTTAAAGTAAAATATAAATATTTTATATTAATGGTTGATGGAAGACCACGTTTTACGATACACTCGTTTATGATGGAAAACGATTTTTTCTTGTAATGGTTCACAGCATTAACAAAGTACTCGGCTGGATATTTTAAAAGAACTTTTCAAATTGTAACGCTTAGATTTAAAATCATTTTGTGCAAGTAGTGTTATTCAAAAAGATGCTTGAATTAGGTACAACTGCATTTTCCCAGTCTATCCGTTGCTTAAGTTTAAGAAATTTCGCATAATTGCACAATTCGATTCATTGCACAAAAATGACTGATATGCAGTCAAAAGGTTCTATACTCATTTGAATAAAATTCTATATGGTTCGACCTTTATAGGCACTGCCTGTTGTGGTCACATGATCTATTCAGCATATATAACAAACTCCAAATTGATGCATGCAGATTTGGTGCATTTAAAATCAGCAGGAATAAAACTTTTTCCGTGAAATTTTGTTTTACTTATAAAACAAAGATTTTCTTAATTTAAATCGCAAAATTATATTATTTTTTGCCAACTTAAAATTTAAAAAAATACTCTATTGAGCAAAATTGCTAATCAATAGTTCAAAAAAAGAAACATGTAATTCTCATTTTACATTCAATTTTCGTCAGTTTAACATAGTTTGTTATATTTTAAGACCAGAAATACAGGAAAACGAAACAGCATGAAAATTTTTATTATGAAATCATTTACATACAAAACCTGCGGTCCGTGCCCAATTTCCGAGCATTTCCTTCTCTGAAATTTCTTTATCCACAGCAACTTAAGTTTCATTAAATTATTTATTTTAACACATATGATAATTATCCTTTATGCAATATCTATTCAACATGTATGCAAAGTTCCAACAGTATGTATTGTAAGCAAAGAACTTTATTTTACAATTTTATACAAGTTATTCGCACTCCGGTCGATCGACCTACGTCAGTTTATCGACAACATATGCATGTTGATGAATAAATAATATTTTACGTCGAAATGGCTAATTTGTTAATTTTCTGTTAACGACGTCTTCGTAACCTTGTACAATTTGCCTAATCTAGTTGCATAATATTTTCGTTTATTGAGCGAAGAACACAATTGTCAGTGTTGCTGCATGCCATAGAGAAATAAAATTATTCTAAATCTGACGTTTAATCAACGCAAACAAACCCAATGCTTAAAGTCAAAACGTAACTATTGTGACGACAAATGTAAAAAACGCTTTTTAATTTATCAACAAATTTTCCCGAAATTTACGCAAGACACGTGTTAAATTAGCCAACCAATTATACGTTATACCAATTTCATTGTGGCTTTTCATGAAAAATCCAATATTAATTCTACCGTAAGACGGCTGTATGACGAATTTTAAAAACTATAAAAATGCGATACCCTATGCTGCAATGCATCTACCATCTTGAAGATTCATTTCAGTATCTTCTATCACTTACGCTGACTTTTTTAAATATGGTCAATTTTGAGGTAACAACACTTCAGTATTTCAATTACTGTTTAGTCCGTTTAAATTTTTTTCCAGCGAGCTAAATATTCGTGGCCAAATGACATCCAGAAATGAAACTTGCCCTAGGGAATGAGAGTTACATATTTATTGTAATTAATATTATCATCTATAACAATGAACTAAAAATGACATCAATCGCAATGTGTGTTATATTTCAGAAGTAACTTCTGCTGCACATTGTAAAGTTCAAATAAATAACATCTTGTCAGATAGAGAAAGTATATGCGATAAAAATTGTATTATTCAGTACAACCGAAACTTTAGAAATCTGATTAAAAAAGTCTTCTTGTTTATTGTTTCCGCAAATTAATTGACGAATTATTTTATTGCATGCCTATTCAAACTTTACGCATTTGCTTATTTTCAGCGATTTACCATCCTCCCCTCTACGGTTAGATCATCATTCAAGCAAACTCCATTTGGAATTAATAATTAACTAAATTTCTTACCAGCTATACCAGGTCTGTCAATATAAAACAGAAACCATTCCATGTGTGGAAGTGTCATGTAATTATAGTACAATGTTATCATTAGATTATTAGTATAATCCAGGTTCCGATCTTGATTCAAACACTTGGCCCCTTAGGTACATAAATTTTTCAACATAAACTTAGAATTTTATAGTGTAGAAAGGCAATTTATCCATTAGATCGGTTTCCTCCTTATTGGGAACTCATCACGTACTGGCCAGAATTTGCCGCGGACAGGACTCGACTTTAGGCACGTCTGCTTTGGAATCTGGTGCTCTTACCACTGAGCCATCCTGCCGCAAACTAAACACAATTTTCAGTTATATATTAAATAATGTAACTCGATTAGTCTTTTTCTCTTAGGTGGAGCTCAAATGGAATCCATTTGTACCCACAATTCCAACTAACTAACCCCAATCTCTCATTATTGAACGGACAACATGGGGAAGTGGTATTGAAATGAGCATTTATATAACTAAACGAACATTGTTTGCGCGGGTTATGATAATAATTACTATAAGTAAGGTTGTGATCTTGATTAAAATACCTGACAAATTAATTACAGAGAAATTCGAGCCCTGTCCGCCGCAAATTGTAGCCAGTACGTATTGATTTCCCAATAAGGATAAAACTGTGTACTGGATATATCGACTTTTCTACACTATACAATTCGTAGTTTAAACTGGCAAATGTATATACTTAATGGGTCAGGTTATTTAATCAAGATCGCAATCTTGATTATAGTAATTGTTTTCACCGCTGCACAACCAATTTTCGTTTAATTATATTAATAATTAGATTATTTTCATTTTAAGTTTTAAATAAAGAAAACATTACATAGAAGATACGATTCGACATGTACACCAATTTTGTCCGTATAGGGCACTTATCAGGTATATGCAACAATTTCCATAGTCGTGATCCGAGCAATGTAGCTTTTGCCTCCTAGTGTTGCATATCATGCACTACTCCACAAAAGCCGTGTATTGCACATTATTTTTAATTATACTCCAACGTATCATTTTTCGTTAGTCTTTTATCAATCTTTATTTAATCGGCATCGCTTTGGAACTAATGCTCGAAACAACCAGTCTGGGTTTGTCGTCAATCAATATAAAATTTGCCACGAGTGAAGGGATATTGACGTGACAATAAAAACGCAAAGATGTTCATTGTTTGTTTTATAATGTCATATTCCGGATGGATAGTTGGTACTTGATTTAAATTTGATGCCAAATAATGTTTTATCGGAAAGAGTGGCAATAAAAGAATGTTGAAATGTAACTCAAATTTGAATAAAATTGCCGGCTTACATAAAATTGTAGATGAGTTACGTGATCATAATTCGAAGGCCTCCGGGGTTTAAATTTTGGCCACGGGAGCCTGATAATTACTTGATAAGTGCACCATAAAGACAAAAACATATACATGATAAATTGCGTTTGCATTTATATGCATTGCTTGGTTTATACTGGCTATGTACAAATAATCGCATCCTGACATTCTACTTTCATCCAGTCTTGCTTTCCTAGAATATGTTGTTTCGGTTCTATAATAACGATTAGCAAAAGTTTATTCAGAAAGTTGAGTCGAAAACGACCCAGAATTTTCTCAAACCCAATGAAATACAAACTTAAAACTAAATTTGTTATATATATATATATATATATATATGTATATATATATATATATATATATATATATATATATATATATATATATTGCAGACAATGGTCGATATCAGTTTTATAGTAGATGAATTGCAAGTCTCTGAAGCAGACGTTCCTAGGTAAAATTCCATACCGTACTGTTCGGAGAAATAATTAATGAGTGTCTCATATTGTAGAAACTGTTTCAGTAAACGAGTTTCATGGGCTGTATCACATCTTGAGTAGTTTATAGTAGCAAAATACATATAATCACATCATGTCATTAAAATTTGTTAAAATATCACATCCCCAGGTGGCACGCCATCAGTTCTCTAATAACAGATATTGGATGAATATACGAGTCACTAAATAAAATGTATGTCAAATGGAGTCCACATGAATAAAGGCTAACCCAAGTGCCTAAATGAAAACTGCATGCAACGATCGACTTTGCTTGTGCAATAGCTGAGTTTCCAGTTTTTGTTTTTTTGGTAACCGCGTGGCAGCAACCATTCTAGCAAGTATTTGATGAGCTAGCATTAAAACTAAGACAGATACAATTGAGGAATAAATTTTGTTAAATTATTCTATGTTTATTTTAAGATGACTAATTTTATCTTATTCTAAATTTCTTCTTTAATCAAATTCATCGTCTTTTGCTTAGTTGACATGGCGTCAGTTCTATAATGACAAACCGGGCTGGCTTGTTAGAAATTAAGATCGAATTCAACGCCAAATAGCGTGCGTCTGGTAGGAAAATTGATCAGAATATATATATATATATATATATATTATATATATATATATATATATATATATATATATATATTATAACAACAACAAATGCAAATATATATATATAATTTCGGAGAGATCTAGACACTCCTCGATTGGAGTGACGTAAGTTACAAGAATTCCCAAAATAAATTTTCTCGTCATTAAATCTTGTTTATGGCAATTCAGTCTACTGCTGATTGAAATCAAATAACAACAATGTACGTATTGAGGATATATTGCAATTTCTTCTTTGTAATATTTTGTTTATGCTTACAATATATGCATGCATTAATGAAAAAGCAGAAAGGAATATTTTAGTGTAAGTGCATTATATAAAAATAGGTGTTCTTATTGCAAGAATAATAATCTAAATTAACACCTAATTATTTTAAACACATAACCATTGGTTGGAAAGAAATTATCGAAAATTGAAATAG
Organism: Eudiplozoon nipponicum; assembly: GCA_029291075.1. Classification (NCBI taxonomy): domain Eukaryota; kingdom Metazoa; phylum Platyhelminthes; class Monogenea; order Mazocraeidea; family Diplozoidae; genus Eudiplozoon; species Eudiplozoon nipponicum. The sequence goes on from JAQBSW010003124.1 coordinate 28,382, forward strand.
AACACTGCATATTTAAGGAAGATCGTCTTTAAAATTGGCATCACAATCATCAATATTAACCCTTGGAACTTTAAAATTAGAATAGCAACTAACCCTACAATTTACAAATCCTGCCTTATTACCAATGTAAAAAATCAGACAACTTTTAGTTAATGTAAAAACAGCTTTATCTGCATAAATTTATTTCTAAAATATTACATCAATATATATTCGAATGCTTTAGAGGATAAAGTTACCATAAATTCGGAGACGATATAACAATTCTACATTTATATTACTTAGAAATGATTATTATTATAACCCCGATACTTTGATAATTTATGCTGTTTATAAATATAAAGTTCAAATAAATTATAATATCTCGCACTTTATAGTGTTAATTTTGAAATACAGGCTAAATTATCATTGTTTATTATACGTATATTTTACAAGAACAAAGCAGAAATCGAGACCCGCACAAACTGAGGTACGCAAACACGCATGAAAAATTCAACTGTATTAGTTTAAAACATGAACGATTTTATTTTGTATGTTAAACAGATTATTCAGTGTGTTGTAAACACAGACTCCGCTCTGCATAAAAATGTTTCGTTTTTGTTTTGAAAAGGCACCTGAAAACTTGCCTGATTTAGTGATTAATTTTTATATTTTACGTGTTCACATATCACACAAAAACTCACCTTTCTACCAATTTTGTTTTTTCTAAAATGCTCCTTAATTCGTTTCATAATTAATCGGCCAGTCCGACAACGTAACTTTCAGAGCATTAACATTAAAAATCTACAAATTTCATAAAGAAGCAGAGACTCTTCTGTGACTGGCAAGCATAATAAAAATCGTACAACCATTTGAGGCTGATATTAATTGAAATCTATATTTCTATGGATAGGTTCCTAAATATAATTTAATTTTAATAAACAAGTTAATAAATTTTTTACTATACTAAATTTTTAAAAGTTAAAGGTTGTTTAAATACCATCTATCGTGTAATATATACGGTCTTACTGCGTCATAATGTCATTTGTTTATATTTATCATGTGGTTAAAATCTTATCATTTACCAAAGCACCCAACGCAACTGACTAATGTTGTGTTGATATTGTGCGCAAACATTTAGATAAATGTGGTCAATTGATTTAGTTTACGGGTGGTTATAATTTTATGTTATTAATATAAATTGTGTCTTCCTAGTTTTTCATGCACTCGAGTTCAATTTATTCTTATAATTTACCACATTTATTTATTCAACGATAATGCGTCGATAAAATTGTGCCAGTAGATATTAGTTTTTATAACGCTGAAATACTTAGTAAATAACTAGGATTTATTTTATTTTACCCCATAATTATGTTCAAAATTGCATGCGTCTTAGTCATCGTACCTTGTTAAAGTGTAGAGAATTGATGAGTAGGCATGTTAATATGCTAAATTTTAACAAGATTTAAGTAGATAGGTGCATCGCATTTTCATGTTTCGAGTGTGTTTGTTGTTAATAAAAGTCAAGTGATTTAGTGAGATAATGAACGCCGTAAACAATTTCCGAATATAATTGCAAATACTGTATTCATTTCTATAGCAATGCTTACCTGGCTTGTTTGCAAGCAGAAATTTGCTACATATAAAATGTTTAAGGCATTATTTAAGTGAAAACCCATTTTTAAATAATACAATTCCCGCTAGGTTTAAACGCGCTACTTTATTTCTATTATTGAAATAATAAAATGGCAATATGACGGAACATGTTATTCGTTCAATTTAAACAATAATTGATTGCACGGGTGGTGGTAACAATGCTTTAAATCAAGTTTTCGAGCTTGAAGTAAAACACAAATCATATTGTAAATAACCAGTCGTCGAATAACATAACAAAACTACCGCCAGCCGCAACGCACTGACGCGTTTCGACCTTCCATGACCATCATCAGATTACGACGGCAAATTCAAGCTTCAAACAGTTAATATTCGTGACTGCATAGAAATTGTGCAGCCGACATTTCCATTCAAGTTCAATATATGCGAGACTGCTAGAGGTGAGAGCCGCGTATCTAAATTTGATTTCGATATATATTCAATGCGGTTTGATCCTCGATAGTCAGTTTTCCGTCGTACACTAATGATGATCATTGAAGGTCGAAACGCGTCAGTGTGTTGCGGCTGGCGGTAGTTTTGTTATGTTGGTCGACGACTGGTTACATACAATGGGATTGTTGTTTACTTCAAGCTCGCAAACTTGATTTAAAGAAACGTCATTTGTTCGATCAAATTTAAACGTATGCTATATTCCCAGTTATCGCCAACTGTTAGATAAATTGAGAACAAAATATTCTACCAAATAGGATCCGTAACATAGCGATTGCCTAGTTAATTACTTTTAAGGTAAGTTACAAACGGCACGAGAATGGTTAGCAGAAGAGGTAAATATTGCATAAGTAAAAATTTTTGAAATTGTTGGAATTCGACGTGGTGCTTACGTTGTTAGACTAATGGATATTACAAAAACGAATTTGACTTACAACAGAATGCGTAAATACGCACTGATGGAAATTAACGGGCATTAATGAAAAATTGATTTATAAGCCGACTTAGCGCAGGATTAAATTCACCATAAAAAAGTTGCCCTTACACGAAATTGAAGAATGTAGGCACAGTAATTCCACGGAAACAAGCTTGTTAGATTACCTAGGAAGAGTGGATGCATAAAAGCCAGGAGATTAATGTGATTTGCAAACTCGTTAAAAAAGAATGAACCTTGTTGCATTCGCAATAGTAGCTACTGTATTACAAACATCATGTAATCGATTGCAAGACGCGAATGCTGTTCATGCTTACAATATAACAATTCGAGGCAGCCGAAATGCAAAAATTGGGAAATTGATGGATAAATTGATATCACAAAGGGGTTTTTACGGTTGGATTTATTAGGTAATTAATTCTACCTAGGTTATAGACTATTACTTAATAACGAAAATTGTACTTTTTTCGACAGAATTAATAAAATAATTATAACTAAAGAAGCAGTATTTTAATTGGATGACGACTAACTTTTTGAGTCTGTCAGATAAAACTTGCCTGGTTAAATTAGTCAAAACGGCTGTAGGAAAAAAAAGCATAGTCCCTCACTATGATTCCGATAAATGGAGTTTTCAATTTAGTGTGCATTTAAAAGCGGTTAAAAAGCTTTCCTCAGATCAAGCGGTATGGTTTCTATACATACTCACACATGCAATTTTTAACTGTGTAATCGATGATGTATTTAGCTGGTCTTTGCTTATGGTTGGTTCTGTGGCACCGTATTCGAATTCGTTCCTCCCATTTTTCGAACAGACACCATGCACTACGCAGAATAGACATTGAATTAAAGTATATTGTCAGGATGATAATACCTTTGCATGAAACTAGTCAAAACTGAACGCTGCGTAAGTTAGCAAATCCAATTTATTGGGTAGATTTATTTCTTATCTATCAGGCACTGACTAAATACCTGTCAAAATTGGTGTGGCTTGGGACCAAACATTATTTTATGTTACTAAGATATGCAACGTGGAGAATTCAAATTCGAAATTATATAAGATATGTATATATATATATATATATATATATATATATATATATATATAATTAAAGGCATTCGCAAGTTATTAAAAAACCCGTAATAGAGATAGCAAATGTAATCCTTCTACTAGACTGGTTTCATCGTTGTTGAACATTTGTCGGCAGTGGCCAAAATTGCCGCAGCAAAAATTTACATCTTAATGCATTTTGTACGACGTCATAGAACAAACATTTCACTCTACGAATCTGCCCGTGGTACTTAGATGCGCGGAAATATCAATTTCCCATGCAATATGTAATTCAATCTAACCTGTCGACAAATTTTTGTCATTTTTGGAAAATCTTCCAAAATACAAGCTAAATTTGTATCAAAATTGCCACATCGCTGAAATCAAATATCTTATTTCCAATGTCTGTGGGTCTGCCTCAGATAATATGTACGATTTTTTAATAGGTTTTGTTTGAATCGATTATGAGGAGGTAATATTTAGCAATAACTGGTTAGTTTTAAACAGCAAAAAAAGATAGATATACGACAAAAGTTTGAATTTTATAAATGCTAAAATTTGGAGAATTTATGATATCATTGTTTTGAACTTTTTTTAAATAGTATTATTTAAAAATGCAACCAGTTACACAACAATTGTACATTTTTCTGGTTTTTACTTATGCTGTCTTGCCGGTGTATTACTCGAGTGGCATACACGTAAATGACCAAGCCAACTACTCCTAGGAGGATAGCATTTGCTATCTTCATCTTTTTTTAATTTTAAATATAACATTAATGTACATATTTTATTCCTCCGTCATACCTAGATTTGTATGTCCGTTTATTGACCTAGAACAACTGTTAACTATTTTTGATGGAAATAACGTTATCTGAGAGAACAAATCTATGCGACTAACAGTAAATGACCACGTAATCCCGTGGGCTACTTTAAAATTCGTGCTTTTCCGCTTCAACGCCAGAAACGATCAGATAGGCTCCATATTTTATTGTATAAATGAATTGAATTTTGGAAAAATAACCTGTGAAAAAATTATCAATGTATAGTTCAAATTAAATAACTAGAGATAGCAATGCATTTAATTTGTCGTTGATTTGTAAAAAAACGTTCGGCACGCTGTTACGAATTCTATGGTTTAATAAGTTCAAATTTGTCGCTTCACTATTTTGGAATCATAAAAAATCCTTTTTGTAAACAAAGGTGGTTATTTTTGTCTAATTGATTTTAAAACCATCATTGAATGATTGATGATAGGAATCATTCAAAACACGACATCGGAAGTAAGAAACAGATCAATAAAATTTTACGTATCCATTAATAAAAAATAAAGTTAGTGTCATGCGTTGATGTAATTTTATTCTCCATGGTAAAACTTAGTGTACAAAGAAAAACTGGCAAACGAGGAGCAAGCCGAATGTCGCCATAATTAGTATGAACACTGCGGTTTGATCTTTTAGACTCAGTTTACCGTCGTGCTTAGATGATTATGATGAGGTGAAGTATAAATGGGTATGTCTAGACGACTGGCAGTAGATTGTTTTACTTTCTAATACCTTGTAAATAAAACTGGATTATTGGTACTGAAAATTTAATATTGATTTAAACTTAAATTTTTTTAATAAATTTACGTGCTTTATTTTTTAATCAGTTTTGGAGTAGTTTTTGAAATCAAATTCGTGGACATTCATGCATTTCTGCCAAACGAAATCAACTCATATATATAATTTCCAGAATCAGCCGCAACAAAAGCCTTTTATTTGAAAATGAAATTTATATAAGAATCGGAAACGATATATTTATGAGCTTGAGATAAATACCCATCCTTTTGTATCAAGTATGTCACGCGACATAGCAATACTTCCATCAGTCAAATATTTTGACGAGTTTTGATCTTCTATGGTCATAATAAAAGCACAAAGGCAAATTGAATAACATGTATAAAAACGCAATTCAGATATAAGAGCAGCAAAATTCGATATGCTGATCTCACCTAACATAGTCCCGTGTATCTTAATTGTACGTGACTGGAAATGTTGGCTGCACGATTCCTACGTGCTCAAAAATATTGTTTCTTAACGAGTTTTACCAGAAATGCATTAGTTATAATGTTAGGCACCCCATGATTGCGTGGGTGGTGATACTACTTTAAATAAAGTTTACATGATCTGTATCCAACCAGTCACGAAACATAGTGGAACAACTCTTATTATTGTGTAAATTTCCTAAAGGTTATTTTGGCAGAATTGCGACTTTTCTGATTTTAGCCCTAGCAGTACAAATTTTGTCACTTTTTGCTGAAATTTAGCAAGTGCTAAATTAAAAAAATGATTTCTTAATCATTTAAATTTGTCAATTTTAGAGTAACTACGCTACATTAGAATTAGTAGCTGGTATGGTAACTTCACCACATTTCCGTGCTAAAGAAGGAAAAAGCAGAATTCACGATCACATGATGCTTTGTATTTACGTTTGCAAAACAATATGATACGCTCATGACTTTTTTAAGATCACAAACATGGTGACAATCGCACCTAATAATTGTACAGCAACTAATTGCAAATAAGCTGAAATCATGTTTTAATCTGCCTTTCTCCTTATGCATATTATCACACTTAGTGAGGAGAACGATTAGCAGTTGAACATGTTTCAATTACTTTTGTTCTATATATTAACCAAAACAGACTTTCACAGAGAAAGGTGAAAAAATTGTTTATATATTATCAAAGAAGAATAAAAAATAATGTCATCTAAGAAGTACAGCTTTAATCAAGTATTTACAGAAAAAATAATATTTATAAGCTGAACAGTTTAAAAACAAAAAAATTACCGCGGCGTTATGAATTATCAACATAATTTATGTCGCAAAGTAGTAAAAGGTTTTACTTAAATTTAAATTCGATAAAACTTATTTCAAACGCTGTTTTAACCCTCAGATCAAGATTCACTTCTAATAGAAAAAAGAAAATTTTTCATTTTCGGTAATATTGATTTTTACAGATTTGTTATCACAAAGATTTATTTTTCATTATTAAACCATAGTGCGAAAACGTCATACTTCGGATAATTTAAAGTCCAAAGCCTATTCATAGTTATGTAGGAGTTTAACTTATAGTTAGAAACTCCTACAATCAAAATGGGTGGAATTGAAGAATCCATTGACTGCAAAGTTTGCTCAAGTTGAGAAGTATTAACACATTGATAAAATCTTTAAAAAATTATAAAATACTCTAATAATATGCAGTAGATTTAAATCGTTTGATAAAAAATTAACTTACGTTGAAGATATATTCATAAATAGCACATTTTCTATTTCAGCCAACTAAGCAGAATTACAGAGCAATTAAATTGACTGTAGCGATCGGATAGATTTCTCACTGTCTAATTAATTGTTTTGCGTATAACGTCTATTATATTCTGACATAGTTTCGGTGAAAGAAATTTATCTTAATTACTAATAGACTTACATATCAACTCCATCATCTATAATGCATTACTAGTCAAAATCATTTACAGATATCTTCAAAAAAATAGCGAAAATAATTTTTTTAAATAACAGCAACAAAAAAAACAGCGGAACGAATGTAGCTGGAAGAATTGATTGAAGAGTACAGCGAAAAAGCAAAACAACATCCTCATAATCATTATCAATAACATCCACATCATTGGCAAAATCAACAATTGCAGCAAAGGAACTACCATCAACAAGTGCAGAACCTACACTAGTAATTGTTTCCACTCAAACTTGTTTAAAGCGTATGCACATCAGAAAATTAAAAACGAATTAGAATACAATTCGAACGAAAATTCTCTTACAAGTTAAACATGTAAGGCGTATTAGAAAAAAACGTTTGCAGCTTTTGTGAAGCTCGGCGTCTATGTATTAATCTGCTTGATAAATGTGAATATTTAGGTTTTCTATAAGTCCTTCGAGGTAACAGGTTATGAGCCCCAATTGAACGAATCAGCCGACAATTTCCGAAATAGCGACAGAACATCGGATAAAATAAACTCTTTCGATAGCATACAAATAAGTTCGTAGAGAAAAAAACAGCAAAATTAGTGTCACAGAATATGATGAATAGAGTCAACAATTTGCTATGTGTTACTTAAATTCTTCTCGTTGTTTTGTTTAATTAAATAATGGGTTCGATCATGATATGAGCACATTTCACGTTATGAATATAGATTTATCACAATTAATTAAGTATTGTATAGTTAAGACAAGGCAATGCGTCCAGTAAACAGGTTCCGACCTGATTGGCAGCTCTTCACGTTCTGTTCAGAAATTGCCATGGATAGGACTCAAGCCTGCCGCGGAATCTGTTGCTCTAATCACCAATCCACTCTACTGGTCTTGTATAAACAACTTCCAGAAGCTAGATTTAAATTTTGTGTTTAATCAAACTTCACTTACACTATAATAAGTTGACGCAACTGCTGCAGCAAAAACAGTCTCTCAGTAATACACGCGTGTAATATCCGATCGTAGTTGCATATAATATGATTCGCCATGTACACAGAGTGGCATTTCATTCAACATATAATAGACGTGATGTAAAATCTTGAATGCAATCACCTGCTAGTTTGTTAACGGTGAAAAGCCGGCTTTTTCTGAAATACGAAGCGCGTCACATAAAGATATCTGTCCACGTGTTAGGATTTCTGATGTCAAATTCGATTTATTTTTCAGAAAATGCACAAATATTTTGAAATTTTTGCCCTCGATAAAGGCCAACAAATGTTTCTGATTAACAAAAAGAATTATTTGTTTCACTAAGGATAAGACAAGTTACAAATGTCTCATTCGATGCCTTCTACTCACCTCACAACATATCGATTAACAATCGATTGAAAATTACATATAGAAATTTATACTGATCTTTGATGTAGCTTTACATCAATATAGGTTTATTAGGTTAAAAACTAAGCATATATCGGGAATTGAAATTTTTATCACGCAGAATACGGTCACTCAAAAATTAAAACTTTGCCATCCCATCAATATATCTGATTCCGATTGCATATCTGTTTACATCCTTTTATTTTAAAAAGAATTGTTTTGCCTGTATATTTACTTGTGCGAAAGCTGCAATCAGTTATTGTTCGTGACTGCATAGAAATTGTGCAGCTAACATTTCCAGTCAACTAAAATTTATGTGAGACTACTAGAGGTGACAGCCGCATATCCAATTTTGCTTTCCATATATATGTAATGCGATTTGATCTTCGCTAGTTTGTTTGCCGTCGTACATCGATGATGATCATGGAAGGTCGAAACGAGTCAGTGCGTGCAACTGGCTTTAATTTTGCAATGTTTTTCTACGACTGGCTAAATACAATGGGATTGGTGTTTACTTCAAGCTCGCAAACTTGATTTAAAGAAGTGTTACCACCACACGCGTGATCAATTATTGTTTAATCCTCTTAATTTGTCTTGTTTGAACACAAAGTAAATCATTTTGCTGAAACAACGGAATAATAAATATCGTAGTTCTTTACTTGTTGTAGACAACAACATGGCTCCAACAAATCCGACTTTAAACTGAACGGATTTCCACGTTGCATTTAAAGCAAAACATAATTATAACTGTACAATTTGCTGAATCTAGGATTTTTTTAAAAACTCCTGCTTCAGGGTAACTTACAAAAATGTATTTATTCAAACGTCTCTCCAATCTGTGATTCATTCATATTTTGGAGCGTAACTGCGAGTGAATTTATTCTTATTTCTTGCGTTTCGTTTTGTTCATAAATAAATTTTCATTTTTGTAAATTACAAACAGATTTTCTCTGATATTTATCGCAAATTTGTGCAAGTTTTCCGTTAAAAGTTCAAAATATTCCATGCAAGATCAGATCTCACAAATCTAATTTTACTTTCTTCCCTACTCTTAAATTAAATTAATTATTCTATTGCGTAATAAGTTATCGGCCTTATTAAAACCAGATATGCTACCAAAATGAAACCGAAGATTATGAAATAACTATTTATTTTATGGTGATAAATATTTCCGCAATAAAAAGTAGCATAAAATGATCCCACTAGCGCATTTCAAACAATAAAATTTTAATGAGTGACAAATTTCGGAAAGGTAAAAACGTTGGAGAAATATTGTTGATTAATAATATAGTAAGAGATCAAATGTTGTTTTTCTTTATTCAAACTCATTTATACAAAGTCGTTTAATGGGCAATCCGATATATCTAAATTTGTACCCAAGCAAATGATAATAAATTATTAGTATTACATTTAAATGTTAATGAATATGCATAAAATGGCCTAGGAGGGCAGTAAATTTGAATAATCAATGAAGGCATTATGAAGATGATTAAGTAGTTATTATTTTTTGCATACGAAAATAAAATTAATATGTATACAACGATATTGCATATAAGACCAATAAGAAATGATATAGAAAGCTATATCATTGATAACTTACTGAAATGCTTGAAATTGGTTCCTGATATTTCACTTAATTTAACACATATTGGAAAGTAGGATTGGCATATCTGGATGAAATATTTTCAAAAACAATTTCAGTGTTAAATTCAATGCGCATATAACGATAAACTCAAACATAGTTGTAAATAAAAGAATATATGAAATTCGCAGATATAAAATAAGGGGAAAATTATCTTTCTTGTAGGTTTTGAATAGTAGTACATTAAGGTATGTGGCTTAAATTTTTATCATTATATTAAAAGTAGTAAAAGGTGGGGAGAACCGATTTTCGTCGAACTAATTCATCATCATTACAAATTAAATCAGTTTTACTTCATTTTCATTTGGGACAGTTTAACTGTCCATTACCGAAATGAATACAACCATACCATTTTCCAAAAAAATTCATCAAACATTGTATATAAAATCTAACTAACACCGATGTATATAATGATTTAAATCAAGTTTGTCGTCTTGATATGCAATTAACAATCCTATTATATAAAAATTATTTGGTATCAACTAACCATTGTATATGCTGGGAAAAGTAATTTATCCAAAAATACGGTTATCTCTTTATTGGGACTTTTTTAAAGTTTTGTCCGCATTTTTTTGAGGACTGTGCTCAAACCATGGCACATTCGCTTTGGAGTCTGTAATTCTATCCTACTTCAACCTTAAACTGCTTTATATATATACCATATATATATATATATATATATATATAGATAAAATAAAAGACAAAATAGCGGTTTATAAAATAAAACATTTGTGGTATATAGATACCTTCAGCATTCATAATTCACACCTTTGCAAAGAAATTTGTTTATAAGCCTCCTTTGCCAAGTAAATAGCCGAACATATTTTTATTTCTTCATAGAAAAGTACATCTAAATATAATATCACTTCTCTAATACAATTATAATTACAGTACACATTTGACATCGTATGCCGCTCGAAGCCAAAGTATGAGGATTTTGACGAATAAAAAAAATTTTTTTCAGAAATTTTTATTCCTTTTACCTTTTGTTTCCCACATTGATTGACTATATGTGAAGTTCACAATTAAACTGCCCAAGCATGGTAATAGCCCCGTGATATTTTCCATAAATATTTAACAAATATTAGGTCAATTTCTTCTATTTTACTAACGGCCTTTGCTAGGATTTAGTTTTATCTCACGGCGATCAATTAAAATCCTCACGATACGTAATCTGAAGTACAAAAAGGTAAACGGATTTCTTTTAAAATAACATAAATGGTTTTTCTTTTAAAAAGTATATCTTTCATTGAATTCTTTTACCAGGTATCCAGTGACTCGTTGGCACAGTGGGTAGATTTCCTGACACCGAAACAAATGTACCTCATTTCGATTCTCGCCCGCAGCCAATTCTGGACAGTGCATGGCGAGTTACTATTAAGAATAAAACTGCTCCAATTGTTGCCAAATTTATTTTGATATCTGATGCAATCGTTAGTATTTAAAGGAAGCATAAATAGAAACATATTTAGAAATATATTTATAGAAAGTTTTTAACACAAAAAAAAGCCAATGCATATTCTTTAAAAGATAACATTGACATTAACTCAATAATATATATATATATATATATATATATATATATATATATATAAATATTGTATTTGTTTAATTTACCTCCTAAGAAATAGTATAAAAAGAGTTTTAAATTTCTATTAGTAATCTTCGATTTGTTTCTATTTATTTTTTGTAGCTTCAGAAATAACTAAGAATATACCTGTTAAATTTGCTGATATAGAATAAAAATCATGGAAGAATAACTCTCCCACAGCAAGCCAATAATCAAGCCTACTAGAATTAGTACTAATAAAGTAGCTGTCATGCAAGAAAAAAAATTATCAAAATCCCTCACACTCTCTTAATCTCTACACTCTGCATTATTGTTTTGTAACAAACAAGTTAGTGTAGGATACCTATGTCTACTTACTTACGCAAAAATTTGGTTCACGTTTCTATGCATATCCAATTGATGAACTAATGTTATTGTCAGGTAAATGTGGCATTTTGAAGGTCAAGCAACCTAGAAAAGATTCCGTGAATACTGTTTAACTAGCTAGTAACTTTTAAAAAAATAATATCTACATTCAATTCGTAGCTAAATAAGCGTATGCAAAGTGAAGAATTGCGCTTTTAAAATGTCAAACAAAATTTCACCGATGTTAACCACACGGCATATGTACAGGCAGCTGACTCCGATTTTAAAAGAGCTTCTTAAAAAGAAACAAACATTCAGGTAAAAAATATTTTGGAAAAAATTAATTTTTACCTGCTTTGAAAAAATTAAAATGAAAAACCGCTTTGTTGTAAACAATTGCAGGAATGACATTGTTTAAGTGAAGGGAATAAGGGTCGCGTTTGCATTGTACCATTTGACGAATTTTGTAGGCAATAGTTTGCGTCATAAAAAAATAAATAAATGGCTGTAAAATAACATATTTTATCGTTGTCATTACTTATATTTCTGCTAAGAATGCTATTTATAATATTCTTATTCATATTATTTTTTATTTTTTAATTAATGCTATCTGGCATTATAATATAATTCAATTTACATACGTGCATTACCAATCGAATTCGTTAGGATGATTCACTAGACAATGGAAAGCTAGATTGAAAGATATTTGAAAGATGATAACCAGTGTTAAATCAAATATTGAATAAAAGCCTGTAATTATGTAGAAAATTAAAGCAACCTCCCATAATTGCAAACCAGATATTGCCCCATATAAATATATAATGCAATAATTTTAATTTCGCATATTTTTTGTTGAGTCTTAGGATAATAAATTAAGGAACAATATGTAAAAGCGAAAAAATATTTACGATCATTGAACTATAATTTTAGCTGTTTCATGTAATTGGCGAGGCCTTTTCCAAATAAAAATAATAATTAATTTTAATCTTATTATTATTATTATTATTAAATAATTATAATTTAATATCACTATTATTATTAGTTTTATTATTATTGAAATTATTTTTTAATATTATTATTACTAATTTTGTTTATTTTTTTATCAAAACCTACGGATATGAAAGGGAAACAATTTTGCGAAATTTAACTAATTGTTTGCTATACACATATACATAATGTTATTTTTAATGGGAAAAATGTTTGAATTTTCTAAAACCAATTATTAAAAATTTATATTTTTGTTCTTAAAGTAAGGTTGCGTTATGCTGGATAAAAAAGACTTTTGATATTTTATCACGTTAATATAAGCAATTTTAACCTTTTAAACAAAATTTATTGTCTATAGTTCTATATTCGGTACTAGTTACGACAATTTTTCTAATATGAATGAAAAATGGTCTGAAAATTATATTTCATTCCTCCTCAAATTATTTGTTTAGTTTTATTTAGCATATTAGTAAATATAAACGACGGATGATGTTTAACAATACAATTGGAAGGCAATAGTGATATTTTGATAAAAATTTGGCATTCCTGCATTTGACATGATTCATGCTAGCTCAAACAGAACTTTTCACGTGATGATACAAATACTAGCAACAATAAAGATAACAATCTAAACATTTCAAGGAAACTAAAGTCATAATATTTTATTGTGCATAAAATTTATAACAAATATACATTTACTAATAAATAACATACTCGGTGTTATCGAATTTTATTCTTAGAAATAAAAGTTATAAAAATGTACGTTGCACTAAATCCTCCTAAGGCAGATAACGAATAATTGTAGGCGCCGCGTGTTTTATTTGCATTTGTTTTAATTAAGTAAAATCAATAATTTTTTTCTGTGCTTTAATTTCGAAGATGGTATGGCAATTACCAGCTGACAAGTGCCTTTTGACTACAACAAACCGGCCTGAATTAAGGTAACCCGACTTTTGGAGAGTGGATTACTAATATTACGCAAAAATTCTTAATAATATAGAAAATCCAATATTTTTGCATGTAAATAACGTAAAAATGGCTCTTAATTAGAATGTCCTTCGTGCTACATGAATTATCAGTTTACTACGAATAATAAGAAAACCAAGACAAAATAATTTGAAATAATAAACATTTTTTGATTATCAAAATTATATTTGCATTTTACTACTAAAAACAAAATTTCACAAAGATATGTCGAGAAAATACGACACTATTGCTGTGATTCCGAACATATATTTTTGCATAATTGAGCATTCATTGAATAATATTTAAGAAACAAGAATTTTTATTAGCACTTGAAATATTTTACAACAAAAGTCTTAATGTAACCATCACGTAAAAAAGATATTTTTCTGACTGATCATCATCTGGTACACACATTTATTGATCTTTTTTTGGCTGAATTAAAAATTTGTCTTAAATTCATAGTGGCGTGGAAATTCATAATAAGCAAACAGGCGAATCATTTATGTGATTAAATGAAAAACAATATTTAATTTAAGTTTGCGATCTTGATATAAAAAAGTCACAATATGCACATACATCTCTCAGTATTAACTAAGCGTTGTATAATGTAGTAGAGGCAATTCATCCAGTAGAATGGTTTTGTCCTTTTTGAGTACACATCAATCAGACAGGGCTCGAACCTGAGCTGGTAGGCCTTGGAATATGTTGCTCTAACCACTAAGCTTCCCGACCGCTAGACTATATACAAATTTTCAGTTATAAACTAACTAATGATTCTTGGTTGGTCTTTCTTTTAGGTTGAACCTATATGGCGAACCTATAGACCTACAGTTCCAAATAACCACCGCCAAATTGTGATTATAGAACAGACACCACGCTACATTTGTGTATTAAATTGAGCAATTATATAATTAAATTAACATTGATTAAGCTTTCTTTATTGCACGTGGTTGTGACAAAATATTTATCACTTAATCAAAAATAGTAACAATTATTTAAATCAATTTTGCGATATTGATATCAACACAAATCCAATTACATACACACTTGGCAATACAAAATCAGCATTGTATAATGAAGCAAACAGAATTCATCCGGTAGACGGGATTGAATCTTATTATGGACTCTTTAAATACTGTCCAGGATTTGCCACGGGCAGAGCACATCTGTTTTGGATTCTGTTACTCTAACCACTAAGCCACCTTGCATAACACTGAACACAATTTTCAGTTTCATAATAACATCTATATATTTTGTTAGCCATTCATTCAGGTAAAATTCTGCGGCATTTCATGAAACCCGATGTTCCAACTAGCCACCCAAGATCTGTAATAATATATTAGACTCCGCACCACTTCAAAAAGAAAATTTAAAAATTGGATTTTTATAATTAAACAATAAATGATTGTTCGGGTGGTAGAAACAATTTTTTAAATAAAGATTAAAATTTTGTTTTTTATGAATATCTCAGTAGAAACTAAGTATTTGATATGGTAGGAAAAGCAATTCACGTAGTAGACCGGATTCGTACTTATTTCGAATCTCATTAAGTAATATCTAAATAATAATTTGTTACAATTGATACAAATTTCTGTTGTATTGTAGGCTTGAAAAATATTTACATTATTCTATCCAAATGAAAAGTTAAATTAAATTTTCTCTAATATAAGAGGTAATTCATTCGAATTTCCTTCGAAAGTATCTACAAGTGAAACACTCAAATGCACACAAACCAATACATATATATATATATATATATATATAAAGGCAAAACGATCAAGGATCGAACTTTGAGTGAGTGTGAATAAGAGAACCAGTTTATATAGACGCATATAATCCATCTTATGGTCAATTTATGAAAAGTCTTTCATTGTTAGTATTAAGTAGGCTGCAGTTTGTTTATCGACAGATTCTTTTGTAGAAAAGGCAATTCATCCAGTAGACCGGTTTCGTCCTTATTGGGAACTCATCATGCACCGGCAAATTCTGGCCAGAATGTGATGAGTTCGCAATAAAGCGGAAACCGGCCTACTAGATGAATTGCCTTTTCTACACTAAACAATTTTTAGATAGTACTGACATATGTAATTAATTAATGAGTCGGCTGCGTTTATCAAGACCGCAACCTTGATTATAATAAATGTTATCACCGCCCGCGCAACCAATTTTCGTTTAGATTCATTTGTAGCTAATTCATTTCTGTTATTGCATACAGCAAGGATTCAATTATAGTTCACGAAATTTCTGAGATTTTTTCAGTATTGGAGTTGAAATTGGTGCTTGAGTTGTAATTTTATTTTATTCTGGCTATTTTATTCTATTCAATTGGTCTACGTAAGCTGAAGGACAAATTACGTTTTTATAATGATTTTAACAAATTCAAATTCGACATTTACCGCCTTTTCATGTAACTGTTGACATAGGCAAATGTGTTATCCTAAATAATTCTCTTAGCCACAATTAAATATGATTTTTAATTAAATTGATTCATTTTATGGTCCTAAACACGTCTTTCTCTTTTCATTTCCTATTTGGACGAATGACTTAACAACTTATTTAGTATATAAATTGGGAATTAAATCAAGTTTTACTATGATAAATTATTCGTCTTTTAAATCTGAATTAATCAGTTTCTTAATTCTTGAAAAACATCAGAAAACTGATTTAAATTGAAAGGGTACGAATCAGGTATAATGGAAAAAAAAGTACAGACTAGTTTGGTTAAATTCACAATTGCTCTCCACTTAAGATTTCAGGATTTTTTCCTTTCAATTTATATATATATATTGCCTGTAAAAACTCAACATTGCATCAAGTAGCAAAGAGGTTTCCTCTAGTAGATTGGTTTCAGACGGGATAGGATCCTTGGCATATTTGCTCTGGAACTTCTAAAATTCTATCGATTGCGCTAACCGTGCCCAATGCTACATGCAATTTGAAGTTTTATAACAACTTGCAACCTAATGCCACATTAAGTTTATACTGACACCAAACAACTAAACATAATCCTTTCATGAAATGGCGAATTGCATCTGTGTGCTATGTTTGAAAAAAGAAATTCACGCAAGAAATATGAATAAGAACTTTGTATGGTCAAGCATTTCTTTCAAAGACTTTTTTTACCCAATACAGCTTAATTGGGATGACTTAAATCAAGACAGGTAAGTCGAATCCAAAATTTAACCCCCTTAGATTTGACAGTATGTTTACAAGCTTTCCGGTTATCATAGCCATTTAGTTTCCCTTTAAGTTTATCAACGAAACCCAACCTCTTCATGCGTGCTAAAAAAGATATTCACCTCAAGTTTAATGCCCAATATTTTGCAGCAAACTCGAATGAATTGCAAAGTGCATTACATTATGAAGTCTACTCACAGTTTATTTCATCTTTTATATTAAAATACCAGAATTGCAATGGGTAATTGTCAAATTGTGCAAACGTATTATATGAAAGTTGAGGATAAATTTATCATCGTTAAATTTCACGAATACAAATCTAAGAACATGAATCATTAAATGCTGCTTACTTGCAAGTGTTAAAATACTTTATCTGTTTTAATAATAAAGTTTAATAAATCTTTTTTGACGAGACTAATTGATAAAATGAGAAAAACTTCAAACCCTTTACTTCGAAGTTTTTTTTCTCGATTCAACTATTGCAAATAACATCAGGTGAAATCGACAGCCATAAAGATTGAAGTTGCGCCTAACCAAAGAACATTGTACGTTTGTTTATCATTTTACGCGGTTGAGTGATATTCTATTAATTGTCTAATTACCTGATCAGTATTGGGATTAGTACAGGTTGAATTCAACTTTTTTCCATGCAAAAATTTTGGTAGCCTTTGGCGCTTGCCAGCTTCAGTTCACCCATTATCATATTTTAAATAAAAACAAATAAATAAAGCAAACGCCCTAACTCCACTAACCATATTATTAGAATTCGGACTAAACTTTTCACTAGATTGTTGCGTGTCACGGGTGTGTGTGTGTGTGTGTGTGTGTGTGTGTGCATATATCCATAATTTCCATGTTTCACTTAGTTTGATGTAAATGGGAGATATGGACATTCACACGCACACGTGACACACAACTATCTGGTGAAAGGTCAGTCTGAACTAGAGAAAATATCGCACACGCGAATTGTAGATGCAGCCGCCCAAGGCTGCCGAAATATCTTCAAGGCAAAAAACTTGAATGCAGCTTCTTTTAGTCACAATAAACGTCGGGTAATGTAGATAAATCCAGTTTTGCTATATTTTTTTTCTAAGCAATATTTTACTGAACTAATTGTCAAAGAAAGGCTTAGTCGAAGGCTTAATATTCAATTGACTTCTCCTAACGTTGCATGCTTAGAATTAACTTCCTCGTCAACGTGGTACGACGGTGTCAACCGTATCACGATGGCCGATCGTACATGGGCTAACGGGGCTATGGCGGTGGTGTCATCAGGGCGTGGTGGATTTCCGACCGGCAATCGGATCTCCTATAAAATACCACATGAGCCCGACGACGGCACCATGACTCGGCGTGTGTTCCCCGCCACAAAAGGGTTCAACAGCCACAGGATTACATGGACTCCTGGACAGTAACCCGTACTTCCGAATGGCGAATGAGCTCTCACCAGCCACCGGCAACCATGCAACTTACTGCTGCCTTGCAGACTGCACTTGGATGTGCAAAGGCTAGAGGTGCGTCCTCGATCAAAAAGCCGAGTGGTGAGGGGACACCACTTGTACCAAATTCCCAAGAAACTCCATGAAATGTGGAGCCGGCTTATCCTCCAAAAGGAGTCAGCCGCAGTAAAAAAAAGTCCTATTATTCCACATTCTTCTACCAAATATATAGTGGTTAAAGAGCGTAATACCGGCTCCTACTGATGAGTCGCTAGTATGCATGAAACGAATGTGCATGTGATTATACTTTCCGTTCATGCTGCTTTTGGTTTATCCTTCTGGTCACAACTGAACTAATTTGTTACTAGGTTCGCAAAACCTAATACATACTTGCATATATATTAGTTCTTCGCAACAAACAGTATTTAACTGTAATATATTGTTAATTCATTGTTGGTAATCCATATGGGTTATGCTTCTCAAACAAAAGTGGTCAAGTGCTTGTAAACGTCTAGCTTTCGCCTCTAACTAGCATATTGCAAGACACCACGTACTGATGCATTGAATAAAGATATTTAGAACAGTATGAAATACACCTTTTCCTTCATAAATGCCGCAGGTTAGAGAAAGCTATTCTTGCTTTTACGATTATCATATTTACTTCATCACTCATGTTGCTTGAGTTATTGATAAAGCTACCAAGGTATTCAAACCTGTCAACCATGTCTGGGTTCGCACTATTAAGCCCAACAATTGAAGTAAGTGCTAGGTTGTCTCGTAGAAGTATCTTAGAGAAGACGAATTTATTTAATGTGCCCTGTGCAGAATATTGGTTGTATAATAAAAATACAATATCGGTGACATCTTTAAGATTGACTATTCTACCACAGAGAAGACTTTCGACGTCTGTATCCCGAACATATTTTCTCGTATAATGCATAATGGCATCTATTTTGAAAGTAAACAAAAATGATTAAAGTAGACATCTTTGACAAATGCCACTGTTACATCCATAGGTATTCGTACAGTGAGCTCGTATAATACTTACAAATATAGTGAGCACATGAATTTCCAACAGAATATCTAATAGAACATTGCGATCCATTGGGTCAAAACACCTTAGAAGTATTAAAAGATAGTTAGTTGTTTGGTTAAAATAGCATCTATACCACCTGGTCCTGGCCAAAATCCGGCTGAGACATCAGAAGTTGATTGAAGCCACTTACCCAGATACGACTGCAATCAAGCTTATACCACGATGATCATCGGAAAAGTTACGATCGATTTTTTTAAAGAGAGGAATAATGATCGACAAGCTCTAAGCAACCACTGCAAGCATCTTGCTTCATATAGTACGAAAAAGAATCAGCACCTTATAATTTATATCGCCACCATCCTCAAATATGTTTGGAAGCAAATCATCGGATCCTGTAGCTTTGCGATATTTACGAGATAATATGGCATTCCGTATTTCTAACTCTGATGGATGTTCGAGATTAGCATTGAAAATTGATACACTCACACTTTTTTTGAATGGGAACTGATGCATGTTCCAAATAAAATCGACATTGCAAGTGTTCAACTCCCTTATCTATACTGCGCAATTTATTAGTTATTAGACAATTGTCGCAATAATTCATTATTTCGCTAACTTCTAATATTCTCGGACCTGTTGCGCGACTAAGTTGGAGCAAGCATAGGTTATTACCTAATGGGAACGCTTCTTCCATTCCTCCAGCCTTTCTGGTGTAAAGAAATTCCCGATCGACTTTTAAATGGTGCTTGAGTTGGCGTCTTGGTGCAACGAGTAGTAATATAAGCTGAGCTGGCAGGATTTCAGCGCCTAGTTTCGGGTCTCAATAGACTTTTCAGAAACGTAATGACTGAATCTACTGGAACCTACAGTGCTACATTCATTAGCAAATCTATGACGGGTAAGTACATAAACCGAGTCGAAATACACATTTCAAGAATCGATAATCCTGGATGAAACATGTCATCTTTACCTAAGGTGAAAATTATCTATTTGAGTCCACTGTTTTCCATGGGCCGCAGAATACCGTTCAACGCAATGCTGTTCACTACATACGAACGTTGTTTTGCTCGAATACAGTTCATACTCCGCGCAGCTATTCAACATTTGTTCATCTTTATAACTGCGCATTGAGCTTCATGTATATAAGCCACCTTGAAGAAATTCTGCGTCACTCAAGCACCTATTTGGATCATTTATATCAACCACAGTCAAAGCTATATCTGAAGTTCTCGCAATATTTGATTGAAAAATTAGGTCGATGCTGCAATTAGCAAAAATATATGCACATACAATGATAAGGCCAAGTTGATTAAGTTTTCGGGCATTTATTTTGATGGACGTCTTTTAATGAGCCGCAAAGATTCATCTGTTTATAAGTCCCCTTTTAGTAAAAATCTCTTCAACTCATGAGCTAAGGGCAATGGCGATTCATCTTTGTCGGGCTTGAGAGAATTCCAAATACAAAAGGTTTGAAGTCAATATTTCGTAGATAAGAATGGTGCACTAAGTTCTTTAATACGAGTAGGATACTGGATTCTGCTTTCGATTAAACAAGAAAATTTATAAACAATCCAACGAACTTGCAAGAGATCCTTTTTGTCCAGTTTATTTTAATTTTCACACATTTCATTCTATGATTTCAAAGCATAACCTAGGTTTTATGAGCTGTAGTTTATTTTAATTATTTTAGTTATTTGGAAAGCCGACATTAGATTCCATGATTGGATCAACATTCACTATATTAAGAGTTTCTGAATGATGCAGTTCGAATTCGCTATAGTTCGTATTGTTTATAGTTATATGTGGTCTGTACTTGAACACTAGGTCACTCATTCATAGTGCAAATGATTTTTATTAAACGCTTTCCTTCTTGTTGTTGGTTTGCCAACTAAGGCAGAAACGCACTATTTGTTATGGTGGCAATGGCCAAGGTTTCTTCAGCAGCCAAAACTTGCCATTCGCTTTTGGAACGCTTGCTGTCATTACATCACTACCAGTTTAACAAATGTGTTACTGCGTAGTTAAACTGAACTCGAGACTTCACATTAAACAAGGTGGCTGCATCACATTAGATTGAGCAAGTTTCATGCTATCATTACTGAACAGACTAACTGTCGGTCAATGCCTGGCATGTGAGAGATTTCTACTGCTTTTAAAATATTATCAAAATATTTTAGCTAGTTAATGCTTTTGGTTTATGGTTAATCACTAATTTTTTTGATTATCTACTGAAATCCATGGGTTTAATTTAAAACATATAATTTGCGACTTCAAACTGAAAATGTGTGGAAAAAGTTGTTGCACAATCCACACATTATTATGTAGAGTTTTATATGCATGCCTGAAGTGAAACATAATCTGTAATATTCTAATGGATTAGTGACTTTCATGGTGGAGGTAAACTAGTATTTCAGAAGTTGAGTGCTTTTTTCCATTTTACAGTCGCTCGCCTGTGGTAGTTCTCAAACTTCAAACAAATACGATAATTTAGAGGGCGTATTTGTGACAAACACGGATGTATCGGCAGATCCGTCAATACGTGTTTCCTATCCAGATTGGTTTTACCAACATAACTTGCTGCCAGAAATCTATAACAAAGTGTACAGAGCTGCAATGACTCCGTAAGTATTTTCAGTTTCTCTAGAGTTTGCTTTATTCTACTTGTCCAATTTTCCATTTATAACAGTAAAAATTAATTTTCTGAATTTTATTTCATTTTAATATGTGGCTTTTGTCCCGGTGATCTTGCTGTTAATACGATTGCATTCTGTTCAGCTCGTGGATGATCCTAATTTCCCTATCATTCCAGCTGGGCATTAGTTATCTAATACTGCATTGTTCTTTATGATCAGCTTCTCAGTATAAATTAAACCAGTCTTGTGGATGGTGCTAACCATCCGACATACGCATGTATACATGATTAACTCGGACGTGTACAATGGATTTCAGAAAAGCCTGTGGCAATAGAATACTGTTTGCCACTTGATTTCCGTTGATATTCGTCCATCTTAGTTTAAACAACAATAAATCTCATTCAGAAGTTGTGCAAAATTGAAATAGGCGAAATAATAAGTGTTGCCGAAATATGACAGGATGCAATTTAAAATGGCTCTACTAAGAAAAGAAAGTTACGAGAAGATTCTCCTAGACGTCCGCCACTGGATCGCCGCCGAACTCGATTCGATGTCATATCGCGAAGGGTTTCTAACCAAGAACTATGATGCGCGTGTGGACCCCATCCTGGCAGACGAGTGGGTCTTATTCTACCAAATTTAGAGAATCAGGTATTACCATTACCCTCCGATCATCAACCATGTCTCGATGGCCGATCGTACATGGGCTAACGGGGCTATGGCGGTGGTGTCACCAGGGCGTGGTGGATTTCCGACCGGCAATCGGATCTCCTATAAAATACCACATGAGCCCGACGACGGCACCATGACTCGGCGTGTGTTCCCCGCCACAAAAGGGTTCAACAGCCACAGGATTACATGGACTCCTGGACAGTACCCCGTACTTCCGAATGGCGAATGAGCTCTCAACAGCCACCGGCAACCATACAGCTTACTGCTGCCTTGCAGACTGCGCTTGGATGTGCAAAGGCTAGAGGTGCGTCCTCGATCAAATAGCCGAGTGGTGAGGGGACACCACTTGTACCAAATTCCCAAGAAATTCCATGAAATGTGGAGCCGGCTTATCCTCCAAAAGGAGTCAGCCGCAGTAAACTGTAAACTAAACTAAAATCTTAGTTTATAAAGAGTACAGTACAGTTGGAAATATTGACCGATATTTAGAATACCAGGTCGTTAATCTACCTATTCTGAGATTCCGGGCATCAACCTGAGTTTATGTGGTTGCTTTACGAGTGGTAAGTGCGTGTGGCCTTCTCAGGAAGACCTAACAAAAGCAATAGACAGTGATAGCGCGGTCAATAGCTGACAGCTAGAACTGGTCGATTCGTACTCTTCGCTATTGTTTAATTCCTCTACACACAGCTGTCACTTAAATCGAAAAACACGGAGTGAATCGCCTCGCAAATATCTCCAGGGGAGGACAGCTGCTGCCTCTATCGTCTCCTATGTCTCAGCGGCATGGCAGAGTTTCCAAAGTATAATTTACTTGAAGACCTATGATTTGATGCTTTTTGAAATGAACGGGCGGTTCTAGTGGTTTGCATACAACATCTAAGAGTATGCAAATCTCATTTTGAAACGGTCTTTTTGATGCTAATAAAGAATTCAGATACCCGAATTCGTTGATGACTTGTAGTATTGCACTATTCCTTATAGGCGTAGGTTTCCAATAATAGTTGGTAACCATGCGGGTTTTTGAAGGGCAGCAACATCTTATATATGATATCGTGTTTTGTGTCTAATGTTTCTTTTCCCTAAAAGTACCTTCGCCCATAATAATTGTTGTATCCCATAAAAACTATTTGCTTATTATCAGTACATCATTTACTCAGAAGTACAGAATTTATTCATGCTAATACAAAGTCAATTACATATTAATATGCATACCACATAGTTGAATAATCACCTCTTTATAGGTGCATAATTGCATACAAATACGGATGCTCACATGCATACATGCAGGCGGACATACATACGTTCATTCATACATTTATAGACTAAGATAAAGTCATAAATGTATCGTTATCATAATCATTGTCATAGCATCATCATCATGTACAGCCATATAAAAGCCAATAGTAGCTAATGTTTCATATTCATATAGCCATAAGAAGCGAAACAAAAACAAGAAATGTTTTATAAATAACGACAAAAATATTAATTTGGGCTCCTAAAGTATTAGAGGAAGAGAGAGAGAGAGAACCTTGTTACTCTGAGTATAGTTATCTAGGCAACGCATCGAAGTGAGGCAAACTAAAACTCTACACATCATCATTATCGCCAAGGCAGCATCAGAAATACAGCTTCCTTGAGGTTTTCTCTGTATCACGTTATAAACAAAGCATAAACAGCATTCCCATTGCTAGTAAGGACGAGAAGTTTATATTTATTTTTTAAGATTTTCTGTTCCTCCGTATCCTCCAAAAAACAAGTGCCATTTTTCAAATGCATTTTGGTTTAAAGCGCAAGCGTACCACATCGCCATTTATATTGTTGGGAAATAAGCGAAAACGTGCAGGCCAAAACCGTTTGACCTGCACTGGTTGTAAAGTGTCTGATACTCATCCAAGAACATCAATTCATTATGTCGAAAATATGAACTCGTTAACTTGACATGTGCTTTCTCAATTTAGTTGAACAAAATACATATATTTTACTTGATATTGTTGCGCTCCGCATCGACGTAGTTCTGGAAAAAATTTGCATGCGCCAACATTGAGCTCAATCTATCGAAGTTCTGGTCTACCACAAGCAATGTTAAATGCGATTTGGTCGTATACCGGTCTAGCGGAAGCTGGAACGATAACTCGTCACGAGATGATCCTTACATTAGCCATGATTGCTGTTGCGCAAGGTGTAACCTCAACTAGTGGAGATCGATTTGTTCGTTGGAATGACGGTCCGCCTACAACGGAGGAGATCTGTATGTTGGCATGTGCTCCTGTGCCTCAAATTGATTTAGACATGCTTGCATTGAAACAACGAAACCAAACTGAAGATGCACAACCATTCGATTTGAACAAGCATGTAGTCGTATCTTCTTCAAGTTCAAATGATCAGACTTTCACATGGTTCAATAATGCATCAACAAACTCAGTAGCGCAAAACAGTAAGTCATTTACAAAATCATATAATCTAGAATAATATGGTTTCGACTGCCGAATGAAAGTCTGGTAATTGACAGATGAACAGATAGTGTTTATTATCCTTAGTAGGGAGACTATCTGAGAGAACTGAATATAGACCATCCCCACTATAAATGTGGACTTAGTGTCCTTTTACATCCTACAGGTAACTATGAAAAAACTAATGAATCCGTGCGTTTTTGGCCGTCACGCAGGATTAAAAGGGTCGCTTTTTCTGCAGAGTCATGCGGAGTTGATGGACGAAATTGGACTACTGCAGATACCATCTTCGATTCTATTTATGTTCCTTTTCTATTCTCTTATCAATTCAACAATAATGCTCTTTTAGATGCTTGTTATACGGTGGATGTTGGTCATATCAATGAGCTCAATGCCGCATTTCCAAATATAAAAAAATGGTTCAAGAAAGCTATCATTCATAGCAGTTAGTTAAGGTTTTATCATATGCGCATTTAATGTGCAAACATAGGAACAAACTTGACTGAAATATGTTCTCGCACGTACGTTGAATAAATTAAAAATCTATATATTTTGGTGGTCGGAACCTGATTAAAGGATCCTACGAGCATTACAGAACTGTGTGTACCATTCCTATCCACGCGTTATTGGCTTCGAACATCTGGTTCCTCGGAGTTTTTTCAATGCGGTCAACCTGGCGTCGGCGTTGTTCTTAGCTCGCAAGCTTAAGCATGCTTAACTAAATGGGTCCCTATAAACTGCCCAGATTGTTCGGTACGCTTAAATACTTCTAAAACTAATGCTAGTAAACCTAATAAACAACTTAAGCAAAATGCACAACGATATTAGTGAACAATTAAACAAAAATTGATTGCACCGGTGGTGGTAACAATCCTTTACATCAAGTTTACGAGCTTGCTTTAAAGAATAGATACTGGTGAACGCCTGTTCGAAAGCTGCGCGGAACTTAGATTGTACTTAAATAGCACAAACTTCAGACGTGTAAGACGTTGAACCAAATGACGTTCTCCAGGCCCCTCACAGCGGTGAACTCAAATATATTATGTGACGGTTGGTTTTAGATCGCCTGATTTCATCCAGGATTGTCGTTAGTTTTGGGATAACTCATGACGACTACGACCATGCACCTATTCATTGTAGATTTTCACTTAAATTTTCCGGAAAAATAAATAAGTATAAACCTCAAAAAGTTGTATTCAAACTTGAACAACCGCCATTCCGACCAAATTATTAAGATATTTTAATGTCAATATAGGACTGGTCTTGATGGCGAAAATTCAAAT
The DNA here is from genome assembly GCA_029291075.1 of Eudiplozoon nipponicum. Taxonomy (NCBI): domain Eukaryota; kingdom Metazoa; phylum Platyhelminthes; class Monogenea; order Mazocraeidea; family Diplozoidae; genus Eudiplozoon; species Eudiplozoon nipponicum. Next base: position 54,985 of record JAQBSW010003124.1, read on the forward strand.
TTACCTTTGACGAAGATAGGTTACACTATGAACAGTGTGGGTATGTGGCATTGTAGACACTCGTAGAAATAATCACTGGTTCTCTGTAAAATCTATGGAGATACTCGAAACTAGGCGCTAAATTCCAGACTGCTCGGCTTATAGTAATACTCGTAGAGTTGTAAGACACCAGCTTAATCACAGTCTAAATTTCGACCTCGAATCCTTTTTCATTCGAAAGGTTGAAGAGATGGAAGAAGCGTGTGCATCAGGTAATAGCTGATGCTTGTTTCAACTTGTTCGCGCAACAGGCCAGAGTCAGTTAAAAGTTAGCGAAACTATAATTAATAATAAGAACCATCTAACAACCGATACAATAAGTCGTTTTGATAGGTGGGCTGAATAATTCAAAGATCAATTTTCGAGGGTAGTTGTATCAGTCCCGTTTCCCGAAAACATGCCAGTACCAACAGTGTGGAATTAAATGAAAATTGGCTGCGCGCGCGGTGATAACAATTACTTTAATCAAGGTTGCGACCTTGATATAAACATCTGACCCATTATGTACATACATTTATCAGTATAAACTGAGAATTGTATAGTGTAGAAAAGGCAATTCATCCAGTAGATTGGTGTCGTTCTCATAAGGAACTCATCAGGTACTGTCCAGAATTTGCCGCGGACAGGGCTCGAACCTGGTTAGACTTTCCTTTAAGTAGAGCTTAGATGGCATCCCATTAGACCTGAAGTTCCAACCAGCTATCCCCAATCTGTCATAGAACAGACACCACGTTACATGTGGAAGTGGTATTGAAATGAACATTTATATAATTAAATGAACCTTGGTTGTGATCTTAATATAAACTAGTGACCCATTATGTACTTACCTTTGTCAGTATAAACTAAGCTTTGCACAATGTAGAAAAGACAATTCATTCAGTTGACCAGTTTCGTCTTTATTGGGAACTCATCACATACTGTCCTGAATTTGTCGTGTTATGAAGGTGTGCAATATAAGCCCCAAAAAACTGAGATTCCGACGCCGCTTCGACTGTGTAATCTACTCAATCTAGAATTCTGGCTGCACGTAGTTCTGGGCAACTCTGTTTATGGGTGATGTTTAGATAGGTTTTGTATGCCTACACCCCAACATCTAGTTTTCTATTTATAATCATTATTTTTTGAATTATTTAATGCATATGTCACATTGAAGCATGACTTTGTCATTCTAATGCAATTAAGTTTCTGGAAGCCATCTTTGTGACGCTATTTTTACTTATTTTAATCGAAAACATTTTTCAGGTAGTTTCAAACCTTTTGAAAATCAAGCGTCTCTGACACAGTGGTGGCCTTCTCTAGCAACTGTTGAATCGGATAATTATCCCTCGACAGAATTTCCCTTGCCGCTTTCTACCTGTACGTCTACATCCACGTATTGGGCAAAATCTGTTAGCGAACAATTGGATTGGAGGTCATCTGGTCCGTCAACAAGTGGAGTAAGTGGCACTGTGCAGTGTGATATCCAGACTCAACGGAACGGTTCTGAACCTGCTTTAGGTAGGTGTGAAAGTGTAATTTCAACCAGATTATGCTTAAGTATGCTTACAAGGCAATACATTTTTGTAGTGTTTACTATGTAATTTTGTAACATACTAATTTTGTGTGAACCTACACTGTGTTTTCTGTGCATTTGCTATGTGTGATTTGCAGGCCCATTTTGCCTTTCACACTAGATAGATAATGCTTGGTGGTGGCTGAAATTATATCTAGTTCAGCTGCAAAACGTGTGAAAGTCAACGCAGAACTCAATCTATCGCTTCTGCGTTTGATTGCCTTTTCATTTATATTTTAAAGTTGAATATACACCGGTTTTCATCGCCTGTGGAAACATTCGAGACGAATTTCATCGTCCTTTTATTTTTTAAATAAAATATTCGGAAGTCATTCATTGAATTTATTAAGCAATTCTCCTGCATGCACACATCTACAACATCAACTAAACACGAAAGAAAATCGTTTATGCGTTAAAGTTAATCATTGTACCATAAAAACATTTTCACAATTTGTATATGATTAGATTAAAATGGATTGGTTCTTACAAAGCTCCCAAGCTTGATTTAAATAACAGTTACCATCACCCGCGCAATCGATGTTTGTTTATTTTTGTACCTTATATATGTGGCGAAGGCTGCAAAATGTTCAAGTTCGTGGCTGCATAAAATTTGTGTAACCGACATCTCTTGTAAAGTGCAATTTATGCGAAACTACCAGAGCTGAGAGCAGCATATCTGATTTTCCATGTATCAATTACGGTCTGATACACGCTAGTCAGTGTGTCATCGTGCTCTAAATATGATGATCATGAATAGTCTAATTCCGTCAATAAGTTTATTGGACGGTAGTTTTTTATGTTTTGCGACCGGGTAATTACAAACTTGATTTGAAGAACGTATGTGTACATTTTTTTGCATCTTTAATTTAATGACTTAAGAAGCATAATGGCGCTATTGGATAATTCGTTTAGGACTACTATATTAAATTTTGATATTGTAACTTTTGGCAAGCATTTCAAATTAGTTTTTATGTTTGTTTATTAACGTATTCCGTTTGTTTAAAATTATTATTGTAGTCACTATTTTTACAAGGAGGTTATGTAAACCGACATTTCTTAGGTTTATTATATTATAAAAGCCGTTACTTGTTTTACTTGAATTCTTTCTGGGAAATAAGACAGTCGCTCTGGCCGTATTGGGTTGACTTTACCGAAGGTACACGGGAATGGGCCTGCAGTTCATAAGTCATACCATAATGGCGGTTCAGCTACTGGATGGTAGATCAATTTGCGGTATTTAATGAGGCATCGACTATTAAATAAATTTTATAGTACCCTTCTCATATGCAAATATAAAAATTAATTTTATCAGATACAAGAACCTTTCTTTTTCATTCTTTCCTTAAGTATATATATATATATATATATATATATATATATATATATATATAACGGGTGTCGCTTGGACAGCCATTACAGTAAAATAACCATGTAGTTACACCATAACTTCTGTATTGAACACAAGTTTGATTATGAAAAGTTCATTATCTCTATAAAGATGAAATTAAATATAAATTCTAAGAATGTATGTCTGTTAAACACGATTAAACAACGTTCAATTTTAAAATTGCCGCACTCTGTTAAATTTTCTTATTGCTTAAAAAGTGACTAACTTAAGGAAACAGAAATGACTGTTCAAGAAAAATGACCTAATTTAGGCTATAGAGGAAAGACCAATTATTTGTACGCATCACTTCAAATTTATGCTCAATTGCTGAACCGGCTTTTTATACTTTAAGAAGTCAGACTGAAAATTGTGAATAAACTTCGCTTTATTAGTGTTTAACCTATTTATTTTATTAAACATACTAATAATCTTAATAGCCATATCTGGAGATTATAGGCACGTTGTATTGTGCAGTTTCTAATGTGTAGTCGCCATTTGATTTTTCCCAGACGTTAAAATTGCAGTGTTTGTTTATTCGACGTATTAACCGTCTAATCGATCAGCAAACGCAAGTTGATCGAAAAATTATGTTTGCATATTGATAAATAACATTTTAATTAATAGGTTTTTCCTCCATTTAATGAAGTAGGTCATTGTGCTAATTTGCATTGCGCGCGTAGCTTGGCTGTATTACATGTGCGTGTTAAATCCTCTTATACTTTCTTCTTTGTATAAATATATGCGTCCAAATTCAATGTAATCTTTTCTTGTCTTATTCATATATATGTTAGAAATAAAAAGGAATAGATTTTTGATGTGACGTCTTTGTTAAAGTATTTTCAAATTGATACAATTATTGACAATATAGTTCGGGTAGTAGTCTAAGGTCACACTCTATGCCAACTTTTTTGTTATGCACGAAAGGTGAGCACATTCATAGCAATGGAAGTATCCATAAAATGATTGATAGTGTGGCGATAAGAAGTCCCCTGTCTTCAGTTTTATCGCGGATTTCCCCAAGCCATTCTAAGAACACATCACTGAAGAGAGACGTAAGTAAATGCTCAAAATACATGGCTTATTTTGATGACATTTTTCTTTTTCTTAAAAACAGTTTGCAGTCACGAAAATTGCTTCAAAGTTCGCAGCTTTATATTAGGTTGAGATTCAAATTATGCAGAAAAATATCCTAGACAATTGATTAAGGTAATTATTAAATAGTGAAATGGAAGGAATCGAACGTGTACGGCCAGAAAAGGAATCAATCCACCTAAGCATCCAATTTGAGAAAGGCGCTGTTTCGCGCACAACAGAGCAACGTCAAATCAGCTCTAACACACACGTTTAATGCTACTTTATTACGCCTATTAATTAAGGTAACACATTTTCCTTTAACAGCAAGTAGAGAGAAACCATCATTAATGTCGACTACAAATGTTAGTTATCAAAGTGTAGGTAGGTGATCAACTTACGTAGATCCATAGACCAGACGGTTACGAACCAGGGTAAATGAGCATTGTAATTTGAACGCCTGTGTCAAATCAAATGGTGAATACACACCCGCAATTGCTCACCACACCATTGAGGCCTCATACTCTCTTTTCGATATGTGGCCTTTATCTACGTATGAGGTAGTGCTTCTAGCAGAAAATGTATGTATGTGCATTGAGGCTGACCTTCTGGTGATGCACACAAATGATTGGTCATTCCCTCTGTTTCGCATTCTCTTCTAACTTCAGTTTTCAGTGTATGTTCGCTTGTTGATACTTGCGAAGAAAATAAAAATGAAGCAGTTCTTGTGTCTGATCAAATTTATTTTTACTTTGCACATGGTAAAGGTTCTATAGTATAATATTTTTTTTCTATTTACGTCTGATGTGAACCGCTTTTTCTATTTACAATATCAATTCCTGTGTTCCATTTCTTTGGTAAATCAGGTTATATTATAGATCAAATGCGCTTTCGTACCATATATGTCTTGTAAATAACCATATCTTGGAAAAAATGTTTTATTCACTTGAAAACCAAAATTTGCCAGCATTGTTGTTAAGTGTGATAAAATCATGCATTTTCCGGTATTAAGATGCGAGATGTTTCTGAATTTATTTCAATCATTCACAATGCTCTTGCTCTTTCTCATGTCGTCTGTAATCATTGACGAGACTAATATATTCTCGATGCAGAGGAAGTAGGAAAAAATGATCTAGTGATATTTCTTTATTATATCTGACACGGAAGTTTGATTAACGTAAATATAGCGTACCTCTAATTGTCTGATATTAATAGGACCGCTTCAAGGAATAGTTTGGTTTTCATGTTCTCCTTCCTTTGAATATTTCAATGGGTTTTGTTCTTTCTATTTAGATCTTCAATTGTTTTGCATACGTGCCTAACTATTTAAATCAAATAAGCGGAATAACATTTTAATACTGACATTTCCATGCATGTTGCATAAATAGTCTGAAAAGAATTAGCTCGGATTAAGTTTTCTTTCATTAAATTAAAATTTGTTATAGATGCCGGTTTCACATTAGATGATTTGACATCGCTTAGTCTAGCATCTTCCGGTTCCGCTTCGTTATCTAGTTCTGGAATGGATCTACTTGCTCCAGCCACAGTACCTGGATCGGAATCACGTCTTGAATTAAGGCTGGATTTTCTTGGTTGCTCCACGGTTCAGCAGACCAACATGACTACTAATAACCAGTGTGAGACACCTGAAATGATGACTCCGGTCGTCAAGTCCACGTTAAATGATGTCAAAAATTTTTTTGTAAGTTTACAATTTAGTGTTCTTGGTTAATTTATTTCCGATGCTGCCTTTCCATAAAGCTGACTTGGCCATGATGGTTTTGTTTAAAGGTTTGGTTGGCCTCACTTGTTTGTGTTATCTAGGTAAATATACACATGTTAACTAGATCCTCATAAATCACTCTCTAATAATTTTCTGACCTATATTATTTTTCATTATTATGAATTTGTTGTTATTTTTCTTTCTTGTTATTTCTTAGCTTACAGGGTAAAGCAGAATTATTACAATCCCAACGCGAGAGTGATCCAGCTAGGTATGGTCTCGCTTTTCTTCTATCCAGTGCTGCAGAATTAGCCCTTCTTGTATGAAGGGTTACAATCGCACGTTTTGCTTATGCTAGATACCGCGCTGGCATTCTTGTCGTAAATGTGTACTCGCCAATTCTCAGTTATTCTTCTATTGGAAAAGAAGAATGTCGAATTCTATCCGCTTTGGCTTCTGGTATTGAGCTGTGTTCAGTCATCTTAGTGATTTCCGGTGATTTCACTGCAGAACTAGGTTTCTAATTTACGAGAAGTGGAGTTTAAGTATATGGACTCTTGCCAAAAATAGCTGTGATAACGGCATCAGGCTCTGTAAATCTTCACTTAACCTTAATTTAGTTATAGTTGACTCAACGTTTTAGAACCACAAGCCGTATCTCCATGTAAAGCGCAATGATATGACCTATGCAGAAGGCAGTGGTCAACATCTGATGACTCACTACAAGTTGTGTCAACATCCTATATCCTAATTATTGCTATTGCATGGCTTCTATAACGTAGAATTCTGCGCTTCTATTCTTGGCACAGTTAAAATAATACAGCTAGTAAGACTTAGAGATCTCACAAAAAAGTCAAGAGAAACGAGGATGAATTTTATTATAAGTGTAAGAGTTATAAAATGATGAAGAATTGTTGATTTATATAGCCTCATCATATAATTCGAAGACAAATTCTGAATAAAGTCGTGTCCATATATAATCACAAAAGGATAATTTAGCATGCAGGCAAAAGGTTTCCATAAAAGAAACATAGTTAAATAGTCTCCACGCAAATCTTCACTATTCTGTCCATCTGGGTGACCTAAATAATCGAGACATTATTAAATAGAATTAGATATAATTTATACATATTCCAAAGCTAAAAAAGGACATACAATGTAAAAATAATTGAATGCACAATCACTGCTTTTCATACAATATATGCATGTGTGGCGAAAGCAGCAATAATTTTGTGTTTATGATTGGATAAAACTTTTGTAGTCTACATTTCCAGTCAAGTACCACGTATACGACCATATTAGAAGTGAGTGCCGTTTAGCTATGTTGGGTGGCGGTTTGGTTACAGTAAGGTTAATTTTTATATCAAGCTTGGTAACTAGATGTAAATAATTGTTATTACCATCCGCGCAATCAATGATAGTTTTATCGTATAACTTGTATACTTGTAGCAAAAGCTGCAAAAATTTGTTTGTGACTGCATAGAAATTGTGCAGCCAAAAATTCCAATGATTTGCAACTTATGCGAGATTACTAGAAGTGAGAGCAGCATATATGATTTTACATAACTTTAATATGCATTGGGGTTTGATCCTCGCTAGTCAGTTTGCCTTCGTACTGTTAGGATGTTCAATGAAGCTCGAAACGCATTGGTACGTATCAGTGTCGGCAGTTTAAATATTTTGTGCGACTGGCTGGAAAAACTGTAATTGGTGTTTATTTCAAGCTCGTTACCTTGATTTAAAGAATTGTTATTACCACACACGCAATCAACGATTGTTAACGTGTCTACCTTATAACTCTCTGGCTAAAAGCTGCAAAATTTTAACATTCGTGACCGCACAGAATTTGTGCAGCCGGCATTTTCGGTCAACTGCAATGCAGTTTGAACTTTTTTCTGTTGGGCCATTTTTTATCTACATCTGGGGTGCTTTCAAGGAATAGCGTAGCCTCGGCTTGTCATTTCATGAAAAGGTCTGTGGACTAGTTTGATATTTCTCCTAAAACAGACTCTGTAAAACAAAGCATGTGCTACGAAACTGACAAAAGGTATTAAAATTTCGAAAAAGTGTACTTCTAGCCATACGGCGAAAGAAGAGCATCACTTGAGTTAATTTAGCTAAATAATTAAAAAATTGCATCGAATCGTAACAACTTATTTGAATTATACGCTAACATCCGATGTTTTCATAGTAGTAATTCTGCCAAGGGACTACAAACGCCACCAGTTTGTGTAGCGCAACTTGTAAACCACTTTCAAAAACATCCCAATGGGCTTCAAATTTGAACGGCGTATTTAGCGATAATGATCCCTTGAAACAGTTGCGGAATTAACAGCGAAACTCCTACTATTTGTCAAGTGGCAGAAATGCGGTCTCATGTGAGACCACATGCTAAAGTCGATGGCCTTATGAGTTTTTTAAATTCGTCCGAACAGATGTGCAGAATGATCTGCAAAAGCCAATTGCGGTAATCTAGACGGAGGAAACTGTCTAAAATATATGAAAGAGTGCCGTTGTGGTGTTCGTAGTCATAAAGGTTCTCAGTAGTTCTACCAACAATCATGGTATCCGTTTGCTATATGCAGCATCATAGGTAATCGCTTCTGTTATTTTCAGAATAGCGAACTAAGACAACTCAGGCAGGATTTCGACCGGGAATGGGCTACATAGACTAAGTTCATGCAGTCATGAGATACGTCACCAGTATAAGTGGACCAATATCTTTGCTTTCTTAGACTACGCGCCGTCGTTTAATGCTGATTTTTGTACAGGTTTATGGCGAGCTATGCTAAATGATGGTGTCCCGGTCAAAATTATTCGATTACTCGAGGCCTGTTATAATGCGTCATTGGTAATTTTTCGCTTAAGTAAGGGCCTTTCTGGACCTGTTGCGCTGGGCTCCGGCGTTAGAATTGGATGAGTTACTGCTATCATCCTGTTTGGTTATATTAATGACCAAATATTTTCTAACGTCTCTCCAGCACTCGTAATAGTGGACCTAGAATGCTCTGACGATGCTGTCTGATGGGAGAATAAAAAGAGCTCCAGAGATCTTTTAGTTATGCTCAAGAAGTCTAACCGTTACGAGTTGAAGTTAAAGACAAAAACGGTCGTTGTGGTGCCCTACAACCCGTCGTCAATGATTTTGTATTCAAAATCTGGTTGTGCTAGAGCAATTTTATTGTTCCTTTTCAGGCATACTTTTAAAATACAATGTTTCTTAATTTGGGAGTTTAGTGCATTTTTCTGGGCAATCTTTTACTCGGTTTTTCAATGCTTTCATCTATTCCCACAATTTATTATTTGTCTCGTCGCATACATCCTTGGGGACATGCATGCATTAACTCACAGACAGAGATTGAAGTTTGCCGTTGGTCACTCTGAGGTAGCACTTTAAAGTGTTCCGCGAAGATGGCAGCGACGGTGTAGTTAAACATCTTGGAGAGAGGCAGACAATGAAAACCCTTGTCGAACGCCGTAACCAATCATATTATATGTCTGCATACCGTTACTATTGTAGGCACAAGTTGATTATATAGTATGGATGATTTAAAGCAGGGAATCAATTTAAGCCGGACCGTCATTTTCCACATGGCTTACGGCAGAATCTTGTGCGTCATCAAATCGAAAGCGGCCGAGTATTCATTAAACAAGTTATAAATCCAAATCACATTCTGATGGGTTACCTCACAAATGCCTCAGAAGCTATAAATGTGAATCGCAGTACTTTCCTCGAATTGGGTCTTATCTTTGTCTTTATGGTTTCCGCCTTTTAGATCTGCAAACAGTCTGCGGTTAACGCCAGTCACATTTTTACGCAACAAAATATAGACGAATACTATGATAGTTGCTCAGAACGGTCGTCTTACTTCTCATGTTTATAGGCACCATGACGACAAACTTTCGCTCAGCAAGGATTTCTTTCTCCAAATAGTGGTTTTCGAGTCCATTGTGCGACTACAATTATTTGCCGCCGAAACTAGCGAAGTAAACCTCTGGTTGACGCTGTTTGAAATCTTTTTTGTGTTATAAATGTTTCTCCACGATTCCGGAATCCTTTACAAATCGAGTACAATGCTACGTTAATGGAACGTTTGGCTATTTAAGTAGGATGCTTGTAGTTTTACGTGTATAATAATTTTTCCTACTTAGCTTCATGTAGAACGGTGAAATTCGGCGAGTTGACTGTGTTCCTCGTTTTTAAAATACGTCCGAAATTGATTATTTTCTTAATGGCCTTTTTAGATCTACTACTTTGACAAAGTTTGCTAGATTCTATGAACTATTTACTGTTTTATTCATTATTAAGAATTAACATTAGTGACGAGAGTTAAATCTAAAGTGAAATTAGTCGAACCAGAGCATGCTAAAGAATGCTGAACAAAGGTAAATGACAATATTTTGTTTTAAAATTATTCGATTCATTCTATGAACAATTACACACGCGCATGCATGAGATCTTTGTGCATATATATATCGTTAACTATTTGTGTAGTTGAATACCTTTATTCCTTGTGTACGCACGTGCGCATTATACGCCGTAGTCGATATTTACATAAGGTTTAATCCCACGCGATTTGTTATAACTGGCTACAGATAGGTAGAGATGACATATGCCACAAAACCCACTGTATACTTGGTCAAGGTAAATGTGACGTAATATGTATGCTCATATGCTGGTTCCTAAACTTGATATAAAACCTGACCCAATAAGTAATTACATTTTGTCATTATAAACTAAGAATTGTATAGTGTAGAAAAGGCAATTCACTACACTATACAATTCTTAGTTTATTCTGACAAAATGTAAGATCTTAATGGGTCAGGTGTTTACATCAAGTTCGCAACCTTGATTACAGTAAATTTTATGTAAGTCGTCAGCATCATCATCATAATCATCAAAATCACAGACAACAAAAAAACCTCTAGTAACTGATGCCACACTGCCATGTTACTATTAATAACTGTGAAAATGATAAAAAGGTAAGGCCATTAAATAAAATATTTTTAATCCTCATTTATATAATTAAACGAACATTGGTTGCGCGGGCGGTGATAACAAATATTATAATCAAGGTTGCGGTCGTGATATAAACACCTGACCCATTAATTACTTACATATGTCAGTATAAACTAAGAATTGTATAGTGTAGAAAAGGCAATTCATCCAGTAGACCGGTTTCGTCCTTATTGGGAACTCATCAAGTACTGGCCAGAATTTGCCGCGGACAGGATACGAACCTGGGCACGTCTGCTTCTGAATCTGATGCTCTAACCACTGAGCCATCCTGCAGCACACTACACTACACACAATTTTCAGTTATATACTAACTAATGTAACTTGGTTAGTTAGGTGGAGCTCATATGACATCCATTTAGACTCAAAGTTTCAACTTACCATCCCAAATCTGTCATTACTGAACAGACACCACACTACACGGGGAAGTGTTATTGAAATGAACATTTATATAATTAAACGAACATTGGTTGCGCGGGCGCTGATAAAATTTATTATAATCAAGGTTGCGGTCTTGATATAAGCACCTGACCCATTAATTACATACATTTGTCAGTATAAACTAAGAACTGTATAGTGTAGAAAAGGCAATTCACTACACTATACAATCCTTCGTTTAAACTGTCAAAATGTAAGCACTTAATGTGTCAGGTGTTTATATCAAGTTCGCAACCTTGATTATATTAAATGTTATCACCGAACGCGCAATCCATGACTTCTTTTATGTAAGTCGTCAGCATCATCATCATCATCATCAACATCACAGACACAAAAAAGAACCTCTAATAACTGATGCTTCACTACCATGTTACCATTAATAACATTGAAAATGATAAAAAGGTAACACCATTAAATAAAATATTTTTAAAGTTAAAACAAAGAAACATGAAAACTTTACATTATATTTAAAAATAATAACAAAGAGTGATTTAGGAAGAAGAGAATTCGAAGATAACCTAGACAACACGAAGAAATGGGGCAACCTATATCTCATCACAAAACACTACTGCCAAGTAAGCTTAACGCTACGGCGACATCGGCATTAAAGTTTTCAATGTAACGTGGAGGTACTGACATCCTGAGTACTGGGGGGCGAAATCGACTCGAAACATTAATGTTAACATATATTATAATTATATTCGTTAAGCGGTGCTAAATTTAATAGCCAAAAGGCTTCCATGTTAGTTACATTTCCGTAGTCATTATAGCATTTGGATAAGTATTTCTGTTCAATTAAGCACTTGTAGCCTATTTTTCTGCCATCAATGCTCATGTCATCTCCGGTTGTAAATTCTCCCAAATATATGGCTACTCAATTAATGCACATTATTGTAGAGACTTAAGTATTCTATTCCTACTTCAATTTTGTGGTTGACTACTCTGTTCAACATGTCGACATTTTAACAGGACTAGTATTTAACCAATTGTCGAACAAAATAAAAACACTACCGCCAGTCGCATGTACTGACGCGTTTCGACCTTCCATGAGTACGACGGCAAACTGACTAGCGAGGATTAAACAGCATTGCGTATATAAGGAAAGCAAAATCAGATATGTGGCTCTCACCTCTAGTAGTCTTGCATACATTGTACGTGACTGGAAATTTCCCTATATATGCAATGCGGTTTGATCCTCGCTAATCAGTTTGCCGTCGTACTCTGATGATGACCATGGAAGGTCGAAAAGCGTCAGTGCGTGCGCCTGGCGGTAGTTTTTTTGTTCGAAGACTGGTTAAATACAATTGGATTGGTGCTTACTTCAAGCTCGAAAACGTGACTTAAAGAATTGCTTCCACCACCCGGGAAATCAATTATTGTTTAATTGTATTTTATATATATATATATATATATATATATGTGTGTGTGTGTGTGTGTGTGGTGAAAGCTACAAACAGTTAATGTTCGTTAAATACTGTTTGTTGCGAAGAACTAATTTATCCGCAACAAACAGTATTTAACTGTTATATATTAAATTGAATGATGTCATGATTACCGCGAAATGTGATAAATGATATCGGTCAAGGCCATAGTCTACGGATTTGCTGGAGTAGCGGGTGTTCAGAAATAGTTTTAATTGTCAATTTCGGTGAACTGTAGCATACTTTGATATCCATCATGATGGTATCATGTACCGACTTGGCAACCATAATGTTAGTACCATCTATCTTTTCGGTACAATAATGTTGGTAGCGGCTACTAACACAATAGCCATAGTGTTAGTATTCTTTACAGACTATATATATTATATAGAGAACGTTTGTGTTGAAGTCGCATTTTCGAGACTTTATATGATGTTAGCTTCACTACTATAGGTTTACACATTCGTTTAGGAGATTGTACCGTCCTATTATCCCACATACAGTGGTTAAAGGGCGTAATACCGGCTCCTACTGATGAATCGCCAGTAAGCATGATACGAATGTGCATGAGATTATACTTTCCGTTCATGCTGTTTTTGGTTTATCCTTCTGGTCACAACTGAACTAATTTGTTGCTAGGTTAATTTTCGTCACAGCATAGAAATTGTGCAGCTGAAATTTCCACTCACGTACAATGTATGCAAGACTACTAGAGGTGATAGCCGCATATCTTATTTTGCTTTACATATATATTCAATGCGGTTTGATCCTCGCTAGTCAGTTTGCCGTCGTACTCTGATGATCATGGAAGGTCGAAACGCGTCAGTGCGTGCGACTGGCGGTAGTTTTTTATGTTCGACGACTAGTTAAATAGTTATATACTGTTTGTTGCGGAGAACTAATATATATAGTTAAATACAATGGGATTGGTGTTTACCTCAAGCTCGCAAACTTGATTTAAAGAATCGACTGCTAGTTCATAGAGAGATTATCAGTGTTACGCGCGAGTAACTTATACTGAGAGAAATTTTTTACGCAAGTATTTGGATAAACAATGGAATTAATTGAAGTTGATTTACTTTTCTTTTTCTCCTTCATGTGGTTTTCGTCTATCAGGTACCTAGCAAGTATAGTACGACAGCAATATGCAATAACTGGCTTCGGTGTCTCATTGAGTGCACTAAGTTATTTGAAAGTGCCGGAGCTTCATTAAGACGACTTACCAACGATGAAAAGCATCGCATGCTGTTTGTGATGTCGCCCAGAGGAGCCTCGTGGCTATTGGGTGAGTTTGTAAGTTGAGTATTTTTTACTCCTGAAAACGTTTTTAGAATGAACAGGTGGATTGTAGTATTGTTGTTCTTGCACTTGACAAGTCTTTTTTCTGACACAGGCGAATCCCAACCGGTTTTCTGCAGGACGACTAATACGTCTCAAAATATCGGCACTAAGCAATCTATTTGGAGTCTTAAAGGTCATAGGTAGAGGCATTAGTTGCCGATTGGCTGCAAGACGCCGCTCATCACAATTTTTTGGGGGAGGCGAATTAAATTTCTCCATAAAGAGCATTTTTGCTTTAGACAGTGCCTGGTTGATTCTTCCCGAGCTTAATAATTGACTCTTTGGAGCTCGTATCTTTCCACCAAAAGATCAGCATCGTCTATGCACACGTGATCTGCAATTTGGTCACCACCACCGATTTCATTCCAGAGAGTGTTGCAGTGACCTAATCAGTTACTGCATCGACAACAAGATTGCACGTATAAATAATTTCCGTACGCCGGAGTCAATTGCAAAATGGTTTGAAAGAACCTTAATAGTGTGACCTAAAATAATCGAAAAAATTTTGCTAAAGCATCATTAAGCACAGTGTACCTTAACATTCGGCGTGTCACACAAATCGAAAGCGATTGAGCCATCTATCAAATTAGCGACTTGGCTGCTGATACTAGTGTTGTATCTCAAAAATACAACGATGTACTTAAATTCGGACCACGAATACATTTATAGGCAGAACTCTTGTCCAGGTTGGCCTATTTCTCGTTTCTCACACTTCACAAATGCTGTTGAGGATAACTGCAGTGACCACATTTGATGCAACAAAAAGCCAGCTGATACTACAATTGTGTACTAAGTACTGTGGTCATAGTAATATATTTAGTCAAATAGAATCAGAAGGATATACAAAAGCCAATATGAACAAAAGGTATAATCTTAAATACACTTGCTTACTGGCAACTCATCAGTAGATGCCGATACTCTGTCCTATACACATTATATGTTTTATCTGGTAATGCGGGACAGTTAGGCGGTATAATCTCCTATACGAATGTTTATTTATGTAGTAATAAGGTTAAGAGAAAATAAAATCTTTCACTGTGAGTTTAAAGTCAACTCGTTGTTTGTAATATATAGTTCGATCTTCTAAAGTCTACTGACACAATGGATTTTAATATATCCAGCCTGTAAACGGTACTGGTAATACATTTTAAATAGGCAAAATATCAATAAAATTGATAAATACAACAAATTATGAAATCTAGTTGCTCAAAAAAATTCGCCCTCGATCAATATCAGTTATAACATTTCATGGTGCTCTTGATATCTTTCAATTCAACATATAATAGTTATATATCTATTGAAATCAGAGTTACGATTTTGATACAAGCACCAATCCATATTTATATGTATATATATATATATATATATATATATATTTGCCAGTATAAACTAAGCATTGAACAATGTAGAAATGACGATTCATCCAGTAGACCGGTTTCGTCCTTATTGAGAACTCTTGATGTACTGTCCAGAACGTTGCCGTGGACATGAGCTACCCTGTCGCATGTTACACACATGTTTTTAGTTATATTCTAACAAACGTGTTAGATTAGCCTTTCCTTCAGTTGGATCCTATATGGCATCTCTTAAAATCAAAAGTTCCAATTAACCAACCATAATCTGTCATTATGGAACAGACACCACTGTCCATGGGGTGAGGTATTTAATTCAACATTGATGTAATTAAACGAAAGTTGGTTGCACGGTCCGTGATTATGACCACTTGAATCAAGATTGCGTTCTGGATAAAAACACGTAATCCATTATGTACATGCATTTTTCAGCATAAATTAAGCATTGTGTGGTGCAGAAAAAGCAATTCCTTTGGTAGATCGGTTTCGTCCTTATTGACAGCTCATCACGTACTGTCAAAAATTTGCCCCGGACAGAACTCGAACCTCGGAACATCTGCTTCGGATTTTTGCTTTAACTACTGAGTCAGCCTGCCGCCTAATACACACAATTTTCACGTATATACTAACTAAGGTTTCTTGGTTAGCCTTTCCTTTAGGTAGTGCCCATATAGCATCCATTTAGACACAAAGTTCCAACTAACCATCCCTAATCTGTCATGATAGAACAGACACCACTCTACATGGGGAAGTGGTACTGAATTGAACATTTATTTAATTAAACGGGCGTTGGTTTTGCGGTCGATAATGACAATTACTTAAATTAAGGTTACGATCTTGATAGAAACACCTGACGCAACTATAACCAAACTTTTTATATATTCTTTATTGCCGAGCACTAAGACATGCAGTAGCGTATCATGTTTCGTGCGCCTAGTAATAAATTAGATCAAATAGGATAAGAAGGATATATCCAATTCAGTGTGAACAAAAAAGTATAATCTCATGTAAATATGTGTTTTGTTATTACTGTTAACTCAAAATCCATTGTTTTGATAGCGTTTCAAGTCACACTTTCCAAGATTTTAATTCCATTACAGCTTGAATACAAATTCTTATAGGATATTGTGTCGTGCAACTGTCTCAAATAGCTTGCCCAAATATATTATGGCTACAAGGCACAGTCCCGACTCCTACAGTTGAGTCGCCAGAAAGCACGAAAAGAGATGTGCAGATGAGATAATACTCTCCCTTCATACTGAATTTAGCATATCTTTCTGGACATATTTGAACTAATCTGTTACTGGGTATGCAATAACTGATGCATAATTGCATATATATTATTTCCCCACAACGAAGAATATATGCATATGATATTGCGATAATTGGCAGAAGTTCTAATACTATCTGTTTTCTGAGTTGGAGTCTTAGCAACATTCCTCCACTTACTTGAGACGAACACTTTTTTCCAAAGCTGCAATAATAAGGTCATGTAGATGCCAATAAATATCTATTCCAATCAACTTTTACCAATTCTGAATGAAAGCCAACGATTACGAGAGGTAGCCAACTCTCATGAAACGGAAAGTATGCAATCTTTTCAAAACTAGAAATTTCTTTATCCGCCGTGTAAAAAAGGCAATGTTCTGGTCACTTATACTAGTTGAGGCGTTAATTCGGATTTCCTCATTGTTTACCATGATAGTTTCATCCAACCTGGACTTCATTTCCTCTAACTTTGCAGTTAAGTTTGTCATCTATTTTGACATTATCTTGAACTGTGTTTACAAATCATTACAAGAAGCCATTTCAACATTCACACGCGCCTTATTTTTAATCGCTTATTTATAGGAGTTAGCTCGTATAACGTAAAATAAATTTCAAATTATGATTATTCTAATTCACTTCTTCGGTTGGATCCTCCCTAGACAGTTAGCGCCGTGTGTTGATAATTATTATCGAAAGTAGGGACGCGTTAGTATGTGCGACTGATAGTAATTTTGATATTCTATGTCACTGGTTAAATCATTTGGGATTGCTGTTTATATCAAGTTCACAAACCTGATTTAATGAATTTTTGTCACCACCAATGCAAGCATTGATCTTTCTGTTGAACTTATGACGAAAGCTGCAAAGAGTTATTGCTAATGACGACATACAAATTGTCAACGGACATTATCAGTCAAGTACATTGTATGCGAGACGACTAGAGGTTGAATATCCAATTTTGTTTCTGTATGAATGCACTACGGTTTCATCCTCGCTAGTAAGTTTTCCATCGTGCTCTGAGGATGATCATGGAAGGTCGAAACGCATCAGTATCTATGACTGACGACAGTTGTGCTATGTTGTTAGACTCTTCAAATTTAACGTGATTGATATTTATGTCAAACCCGTAACCCTGATTTAAATAATTGTTATCACCACTCACGTTATCAAAAGCTGTTGAATAATATTAATCCAATTACTTTTCAAGATGAGCCTGAATGTAAGGCTTTCTACCTGTTCTGCTTTTTTGAAATATTTTGAAAGAATATTGAAATCCAGGTTGATAAAATACAGTATACGAATTTTTCTGAGTAATAATTTAATGCTTAATACTTAGTTTATTGAGTAAATATGCCACAACATAGTCGTTCTGACTAACAAAATAACTTCCACGGTCTTTTTCACTAAAATTATTATAACAGCCAACGATCATACGCGTGCTTGATATTAGACAATTTGTTTTGTTATTCACTTCAACAATCGTAGTATTTACATTTATTCAAACCGATTAAATTGGATTGGTCCTTGCACAATTTCGCAGACTTCGCTTTCGTTAGTGTTTTTGTTTTGATTCTCAGAGCCCTATTTTAAACATATTACGCTACTGTCAGTTTCGCCGATGTGCTACGTCAATTCCTATTCTAACATTTTTGAGCCTCAGGAAATTTTCGGAAGAATGCGAATGTTTATTTCCCTACATACGGACTATATGGTGTTCTTTGACCAAAAAATATCAGTAGTGCTATGTGGAAATGAGGCATCAGTTAGTCACTATTTCATAATTCTGTTTATGATTGGGAGAATATTGGAGTTGATTATCGCATACGTGTAAGAATAAATAAACGGAGAACGAGGTCTACAGGACGAAGGCTTCAGAAGAGTCTAGGTCTGTCAGACAGAATTTGTTAGGTTTATCCAGTTGACCCCATCTGCCACTAGATTTTATCCCATCTTTGTGTGTCTTAGTTATTGAAAGTATACGTTGATGGAAACTGGGGTCCGATATCTCGAATAATAGTATCACATCATGACTTTGCTTGTCAACCTCTTCTACGAATCCCGCCATCCGCCAGGGTTGTCTCTGCAACCTGTCGAAAGGCATTTACTATCTAAACAATGATTCAGCTAGCTTAAACGGCATTCCTTAACTAGATAAATCTGGTCATCTGGCACATTCTGTTCCTAATTTATACCTTCTTTCTCTCATTTGGCAATGTCCTAAACGACATCGAGCGGATGTATTTGTTCACAAAATTCTTCAAACATTGGTACCTATAGTCATTCAATTTCCTGTCTCAGCCGCTTTTCTAAGTGGTTTGCATAAACGCAGTAATACTAACACGTCTAGAAATGATGGTAGAAGCCAATACACCATTTTCACCAGAGGGCTCATGTTAGTAAATTCGTTGGCAACAGATGGCATACACCGTTAAGCGCAATCCATAGCTTATGATAAAAATCGGTCATAATAATAGCTCTTGAGGTATTTAGCCTCGTCCCATCCTGAATGGACAGTTCATGAATGTAGTTTATCGCATTCTTGACGTCATTTTATTCTCTCACATCGTCTGTGTATTCATGATGAGTCAGCTATTCACTACCACTGACATTCACTCCTGGTAGAGTGGCGAAGATGAAAGAAGAGCTTTTGTGAAGAAGTTGACAATTCTCGAAGGTACAAACGTCCTTTTTTAACTCTGGGGTTAATGGAAAAATGTTTATAAAGACCGCTGGTAAGTCGGTCTATCAGGATTTAAATATTGTTATAATTTGGCTTAGCTCACCCTACCATTCGGCCGCTTATATACTAGTATATATATATATAATCACGGTAATATACTGGGTCCATGCAGGTTGATAATTTGGTATATTATTATTCCTATATATATATATCTGCCTACCTGTAAAAGATGTTACGCTTTGATGCTGATTACAACTTATTTGGAATAGTAAGCCAGTATTCATCCACATCCGCTGTGTGTTTGAAACGAAACGCCTTCTGAATTTCGCAGGCTTCCGTGCGATGTACTCTTTGCTTCGTAGCAGTTGCTAGTAGATATTGTATCCAGACGTTTGGTCATTCTCGTAGGGAGAAAGTCCGACGCGTTCTCAAGCGTATCCCTTCACACGCGTATCTAAAACTGCTTGCACCAATACATATATGCATATGTGTATAAATCCACATGTAAGTATGAACATACTTACGGACATGCTTACAGTATATAAATGCGACAACATGCCAGAACATATTCGTCACAACCACATTCTTCGACTAAATATATAGTGGTTAAAGGGCGTAATACCGGCTCCTACTGATAAGTCGCCAGTAAGCACGAAACGAATGTGAATGAGATTATACTTTCCGTTCATGCTGCCTTTGGTTTATCCTTCTGGTCACAACTGAACTAATTTGTTATTAGGTTCGCAACACCTAATACATACTTGCATATATATTAGTTCTTCGCACCAAACAGTATTTAACTGTATTTCATCTAGTAGACCGGTTTCGTCCTTATTAGGAACTCGTCATGTACTGGCCAGAATTTGCCGCGGACACGATTCGAACCTGGATATGTTTGCTTCGGAATCTGATGCTCTAACCACTGAGCCATCCTCCAGCACACTACACTGCACACAATTTTCAGTTATATACTAACTAATGTAACTTGGTTAGTCTACTTTTCCTTTAGGTGAAGCTTGTATGGCATCCATTTAGACACAAAGTTCCAACTAACCATCTCCAATCTGTCATTACTGAACAGACACCACACTACATGGGGAAGTGGTATTGAAATGAACATTTATATAAATAAACAAACATTGGTTGCGCGGGTGGTGATAACAATTATTGTAATCAAGGTTGCGGTTTTTAAACAAACACCTGACCCATTAATTACTTACATATGTCAGTATAAACTAAGAATTGTATAGTGTAGAAAAGGCAATTCATCCAGTAGACCAGTTTAGTTCTTATTGGGAACTCATCATGTACTGGCCAGAATTTGCCGCGTACAGGACTCGAACCTGGACACGTCTGCTTTGGAATTTGGTGCTCTTACCACTGAGCGATCCTGCCGCACACTACACTACACACAATTTTCAGTTATATACTATCTAATGTAACTTGGTTAGTCTATTTTTCCTTAACCAATTTACAATAGTTAGTGTATAACTGAAAATTGTGTGTAGTGTAGTTGGCGGCACGGTGGCTCAGTGATTGGAGCACCAGATTCCAAAGCAGACGTGCCCAGGTTTGAGTCCTGTCCGCGGCAAATTCTGGACAGTACGTGAAGAGTTTCCAATAAGGACGAAATCGGTCTACTGGATGAATTGCCTTTTCTATACTATACAATTCTTAGTTTATACTGACATATGTAATAAAAAAATTTGCACATTTTTATATTAGCGCTTTTACCTATACGCAAGCACACGTGCATTATTAGACCGCATTTCTCATTCCTATTTGTGTATATTCATAGTTTTCCTTCTCCTAGAGGATCTGCGACTAAAGGCTGACGAGTAACATTGCTCAGAGTATTCGGAAATTTTACGATGCTACAGATTAATTCGTCCCTTCTCCTATTGATAAAGGCAAGTTCGCCATATACAGGCCAGAAGCTTGATTTTTTATCAGAGTGTATTGATGTGCATGACATAGGTGAAATAAAAGTGCGTATAAATTATCTCTGAATCTGCCTTTCACCTGTGACCAGTTTGAGACTGCATACTTACATGCATAAAGGCGTACATACGTACATAAATACACACGCATATATATATATATATATATATATATATATATATATTTATATATCCATTGTAATGATGGTATAAACAATGGTATTTAATTTGTCATTTCCATGATTTACTTTCATTGTAGTAGTTCTACAATTATCAGATTGATCCTCATTTTTAATTACACGCCTTAGGAGTCTCCGCAATGGCGGGGTGCTGATTGGTCCAGTCATACCAAAGGCTTCAAAACCGTTAGCATTAACCACCAAAAATGCTAAATTATCTGCTATTGATGACTGGTTTTTGGCGATTCAGTATTTCTTTTCCAGCAACTTTATCAGAAATATAATAACACTCAGTACAATAATGACAAGATCGGATTTAAGAAGATTATTAATGCTTCTTAGTGAATAAATGTTTGTCTAGTTTATCCTTAATATGTGCACGCTGTTATTATTAACGCTATTAAGATTTTGCATTAAATAAACGTGAATAAGCTTGCGTATTTCTT
Source organism: Eudiplozoon nipponicum (assembly GCA_029291075.1). NCBI lineage: Eukaryota > Metazoa > Platyhelminthes > Monogenea > Mazocraeidea > Diplozoidae > Eudiplozoon > Eudiplozoon nipponicum. The sequence continues at coordinate 76,840 of JAQBSW010003124.1, forward strand.
GTATGAACTATGAAGGTGACATGCTAAGTTATCTGATAAATCATTAAAATTGTATCCTTTATCATGCTTTATATTTCATAAATTATTTTGAAACGCATCTGCTTTTACTTAAAAAATTGGGCTACAAAATCACGGAGATATATAATTTCAATTTATGAATACGAACTGTGAACTCTATTCAAGTTTCACGTATATATTTAAAGATCAAGTTGTTGTCTTTATTGAAATTATTAACTTTTTATTCACAACTTACGTTTATACTTTTATTTGCACCTAAAAAATTGCTTTAAATTCAATGGTAAAACTATTTTAATACAGAAAAATGATTTTTTTCTTTCTAGATTTAATCGAAGTATTTGGTGTTACCCAGAGAATAAAAGCGTCCAGTATTAAGTATGGTAAGTTTTGTGCAAATTCGCAAAAATATGTTGTTCTGCTGTTGTTTATTTGTATTTTCTCAAATCGTCTTATTATAAGCCCATGTCTATAGTGCGAAACACAGGATTAACAATCGATCATAATTTTTTTTATTGATCTATAGTTATTTTTCAAAAATTTGAAGCATTTAATGTAGTCTTTAAATGGCTTATTAATCTTCTTAACAATCGATCATAATTTTTTATTGATTTATTTAATTTTTAAAAATTTGAAACATTTAATGTAGTCGTCGAATGGATTTTTTATCTTCTTATCTACCTTGTGTTTTATACATTGTTCTTAAAATAAAGTTTTCGAGTGTGAGGAAAACACCAATCTCATTGTATCTAATCAGTTTTGTGCAAATTGCAAAAATATGTTGTTCTGCTGTTGTTTATTTGTATTTTCTCAAATCGTCTTATTATAAGCCCATGTCTATAGTGCGAAAAACAAGATGAACAATCGATCATAATTTTTTTAATTGGTCTATAGTTATTCTTCAAAAATTTGAAGCATTTAATGTAGTCTTCAAATGGCTTATTAATCTTCTTAACAATCGATCATATTTTTTTATTGATTTAGTTATTTTTCAAAAATTTGAAACATTTAATGTAGTCTTCGAATGGATTTTTTATCATCTTATCTACCGTGTGTTTTATAGATTGTTCTTAAAATAAAATTTTCGAGTTTGAGGAAAATACCGATCTCATTGTATCTAATCAGTTTTGTGCAAATTCGCAAAAATATGTTGTTCTGCTGTTGTTTATTTGTATTTTCTCAAATCGTCTTATTATAAGCCCATGTCTATAGTGCGAAACACAGGATTAACAATCGATCATAATTTTTTTTATTGATCTATAGTTATTTTTCAAAAATTTGAAGCATTTAATGTAGTCTTTAAATGGCTTATTAATCTTCTTAACAATCGATCATAATTTTTTATTGATTTATTTAATTTTTAAAAATTTGAAACATTTAATGTAGTCGTCGAATGGATTTTTTATCTTCTTATCTACCTTGTGTTTTATACATTGTTCTTAAAATAAAGTTTTCGTACAGACACCTTTCGATCTTCCATGATCATTATAAGAGCATTAACAATACAAACTATAATGTGTCCATACTGCATCGTCGTCTCGAAGGCTGGATAAGCTAAATTAGGCTGCTGCAGACACATTACTCTCTCATTTTGGCTTTTGTCTTTCTCTTGGTAATATAACAATAACACTTTTAGATGCTATGGATATAATGGATGTCATTCCTATCATTTAGCCCAATATCGAAAATAGTCCAGGTAAACCACTATTCATTTGACCTAGGTTAGGCTTTAACTTCAGCGTATTACATGTGCGAAAATTGAAACAAACTGACAACAAGAAACTCTTGCATGTACGTTGGATAAATTAGAAATCAATATATGTTCAAACCAGAATACAGTATCCTATAAACATTACCGAATTGGATGCACCATCCCTATCTAGGTGTTATTTGCTTCAAACATCAGGTTCCACGGATTTTTCTCAAACCGGTAAATAAGTCGTCCGTATTTTACCTTACGAATAGTGGACGGTCCAATTGTCTCACATTTATTCACCAAATATATTGTGGGTATATTACGTAGTGCCGGCTCCTACTGATGAGTCGCCAGTAAGCACGAAATGCTTGTTTACATAACATTATACCTTTAGTTGATGCTAACTTCGATTTATCTGATTTGAACTAATCTGTCACTAGGTATGCAAATACCCATGAATATTTATAAGCTGCATGCATCGTTTTTATCTGAGGGTTACTGGTTTCCAATTTATATATATAGATATATATATATATATATATATATATATATATATATATATTCACATGTATGTATATAGTTGTGTATTGAATACATAAATAGAATTATCGTTAATAGATATCCGACAAAAAATTAAAATGAATATAAAAAAGACTCGTTTAAACGAGACTGCCCAATTGGCTTTGTACTGCTATTGCGGAGAACTAATATATATGCAAGTATGTGTTAGGTGTTGCGAACCTAGTTACAAATTAGTTCAGATGTGACCAGAAGGATAAACCAAAGGCAGCATGAACAAAAAGTATAATCTCATGCACATTTGTTTCGTGTTTACTGGCGACTCATCAGTAGGAGCCGGTATTACTCCTTTTAACCACTATATCATCCAACATTCTTCACCCAAATATATAGTGGGCAAAGGGCGTACTACCGGCTCCAACTGATGAGTCACCAGTTAGCACGAAACGAATGTGCATGAGATAATACTTTCCGTTCATGCTGCCTTTGGTTTATCCTTCTGGTCACAACTGAACTAATTTGTTACTAGGTTCGCAACACCTAATACATACTTGTATATATTTTTGTTGTTAATGTTAATGCTATTGAGGATTTTGATCAATTGGATCTGATTAATTTCGCGTTTTTCTTGTTTAAACGGTGAAAGTGGTAGATCATTACTTTTCTGACGCCAATAAAAACGTGCGTTGATAAGCAGAGAAATCAGGGGTTTAGATGGTGTTGGTCTGCTTGATAGCCGACACATTGCATGACGGTTTAAAAACCCACGGCATTTGGTGTATTAGATTTATTGCTTGTTGATAAGTTGTCTTTTTATAGTCAAATCTTCAATCGTGTGCTTGAGGTGCATCTGCGTTGGGGCATATTAGCTTGTGGCAAATGTTTTGTATTTTGCCCATCGATATAATTATTTGTAGGGAGAGAATTTGTGCCCACAGGCACCATCTTTCTGGCAGAAGCTGGACAATCAAATGGGCAACATTTTCCTTGTTATCAGCATAGCATTTAGCCTACTGGCTGACCATCGTAAACTTTAATTTCATTTTCTGGATAGCCACAGCGAGTCTAATCGCGTCAATACATATAAAGCAGTATTTGTGTCATTTTTTCAACTAATTTAAAAAAAGGAGTGATGTTTATCAAGCCCACAAACTTGATGCCAGTACTTATTATCGCTCATTACTCATTGCATAATTGCTTACAAGTCAACTTGACTATTTATCATTCTCAATCTTTGATCGGCATCTCTCTTTGAATCCTTGTCGAGATTATCACATTCTCCTCCGATTCTTCAATGCATCATTCTATATAATCTCAATGAGAAGATAAATTGTAGTGTTTTATCAATGAAATTTTCAAAATTTGCACAATTTATCGGACTCTGTGTTCATAACGAGCAGCAGTTCGTCTTAGTTTTATTAATTTCATGCTTTTTTGTCTGGCCAAGATAGTGCTATGCTTCAGGCACATTGAAGGATACATCTCTTCAGCTCATTGTTTCAATCAATTATACTTCACCTTTGTAGTTCTCGTGTGAATATGCTGGTCTTTTGTTTATTCATTTTTGTTTAATTCTCGTCAGTCAGGTTGCTAATTCGCTCTGATTACAGCCATGGTCGATAGGAATGCTTCAGTTCGGATACCTAACATTTGTTTTGTTTTCTTGTACAATCGGTATTTAGCTTAATCTGGTTTGTTTATATACGTTATACACTCGCGCATTTAATGTTAGCTTAATGATATAACTAGGTTGTTGTTTTTTCGGTTTCAAATTTGTATATAACTAAAGATACATTGTCTTCGCATCGAGGCCTATTCAGACTTTTACTCACCTAAACGTTATACAATTCTAGCAGTTTTAAAGGAGAGTACGGATATTTGGGGAAAAACATGTAAGATTTATTGTCAGTTCATATGATCCTAATTTTCAAATTCGTTCTTTTTAAGAATAACACACGGATGCATTAATCGATCTTTGAAACGTGGCTGCGCATATTCTTAAGATTTAGCGCGGTGAAAATATCTTAAATAATGCATATATTTGTATTTCGTGAAACTGTTATTTATGAAATCATCGTTAAATCCTGCATAGAATTATTTTGGCCACATGCCATTGAATTTTTTGGCCTGACGAACAGTGCATTAGGCTTTTCGTTACCAAATGGCATGAAACCATTCATCTAATGAAAATAAATAAAATTTTATGCTATAGTAAGTTCTTTCGATGACGTTATCCTTAGCCTTGCAGAAATCTAATAGTTCCACGGGAAGTATTGTTAAACGTTTCCGTGCATATAATGTACAATTAAATTGACATATGCATTTTTTCCTACTGTTCGAACGGGTACAAAGCCACGAATCTACTTAATGTTCTTCATAGACTACCCCACGACAGCTGCACAGTTTTGTGTGCATTGCGGTGTGCACGATTTTGATTTTATCGCGTTTGTAGTTCAGCGCTGTGCCAACACGAGCTAGCTCCAGGGAATGCTACGGCGCATATTTATCGTTATTATACACATAATGGACTCCCAACTATATCTGTTCGTTCACGAGTGAAGGATTGTGTGGCTTCACAACAGTTGATCCAAACCACTAGGAATGAGCGACCTAGTGCTTCTTTTCAGCCTAAACATAACTATAAATGTCATGATTTTACAAAAAATTAATCATCGTTATATTCTTATATAAATAAGTGGAATAATGGTAGTAGTTATATCAGTAGTAGTTGTAGTATGTAGTTTTTGTAGTAGTAGTAGTAGTAGTAGTTGTGGTTGTAGTTGTAGTGGTGGTAGTGTATTTAGTAATTATCTCGTCTCCATTAGGTTCATCGCCACCTTGTAATTGATCGTCATATGATAAGAATTTTGTTGAATGCATTCGTTATTTTTTCTGCTGATGCTAAACGAACAACTTCCACAAGTTCTAACTCTTAAATAAATTCATATTACCCTTACCAAAAAAATTATTTTTGCACACGGAAAGGTTAATATGAATTCTATTAAAGCTTGCAATCCAAAAGTGTTGATTAAATTTTAAAATGTCAACTTATTTGTATTTTAAATTACTTTCTGTTTTGTTATTAATAAAAGGTGTCTCTGGTCCGGCCATGACGGATGCATTTGAAAAACAGAACAGTGCTTGGCAGTCAATTTCTTCATTCTTGCTAACGGATTCACTAAAGGTACTCTAACTAGTGTAGTTTGCTTGCTATTAAAAATGTTTATTTTCAAATTTACAATTCTGATTATGTACATTATGAGCGAAGTGCGAGATGGATGCAATTTCGTCGTGGATAACAATTAAGTTGGTCGTATATTAGTAACATTTTGTATCGAATTTATATTGTTTTGCAGTATCATATATGAGTAGATTATGTTATATATATGTATAATTTTTTTCAGGCGTGTAAAAATTCGGAGCTTAGAATCTATTTTTATAGCTAACTGGATGAATATGCTGAAGTAGCAGGTGTTCAGGAATAGTTTTTTCTCAAGTATGGTGAACTTTGGCATACATTGAAATCGATTGTGTTTTTACCATGTACCGACTCGACAATCATTGTATTTTTTCGTGTACCTTTTCGGTAACTATATAGTTGGTATTCAGTATTGACACAATAGCCATAGTGTTGGTACCCTTTAAAGACTTTGTATGTATGTTTTAAAGCGAGTTAGCTTTGATGTAGCATTGTCGAAGACTTTATATGAAGTTAGCACACTACTACAGGTTTACTCATTCGTTGGAGATTGTAATGTTCTATATTCCCATATCCCTTATATATAATGGGTGAAGGTCGTAACACCAGTTCCTAAAGATGAGTTGGTGGTAAGCATCGCCTAACACAAAATTGCATATATATATATATATATATATATATATATATATATATATATATATATATATATATATATATATATAGTTCTCCACAAACAGTATCTAATTGTTATAGATATTTTAGCAATAATTGTTTCCGCGGATGGTGGTATCAATTCTTTAAATCAAGTTTGCGAGCTTGAAGTAACACCAATCCCATGTATTTAACCAGTCGTCTTGTGGCTGGTGGTAGTTTTGTTGTTCGACGACTGGTTAAATACAATGGGATTGGTGTTTACTTCAAGCTCGCAAACTTGATTTAAAGAATGTTATAGATAATTGTTTGTTTAGATTGGTTATGCATTTACTAATCAAATCCTATACCTATTATTATAATCAAGGTTGCGATATTGATGTAGACACCTGGCCCATTAAGTACATATATTTGTCGATATGAAATAAGAATTTTAAAGTGTAGAAGGGGCAAGTCCTCCAGTAGACCGGTTTCATCCTTAATGGGAACTCATCCCGTACTAGCCAGAATTTGTTGTGGACAGGGCTCGAATCTGGGCAGCAAGTTCTGGCCAGTATGTGATTAGTTCTCAGCGAGGACGAAACCGATCTACTGGATGAATTGCCTTTTCTGCACATTAAAATTCATACTTTATACTGACAAATGTATGTAGCTAATGGACCAGGGGTTTATATCAAGATCGCAAACTTGATTATAGTAACTTCTATCACCGCCCGCGCAACCCATTTTAGTTTAGTTATTCAAATTTTCATTTCAATACCACTTCTCCATGTACTGCGGTGTCTGTTCAATAATGACAGATTGGGGATAGTTAATGCTTATAAAGCAACATCAGTCGCATTTATCCTCCCTTGCTAATGAACTAATGCATAATAGCATGAAAATGAAAGACAATCTCTGACATCATATTTTTCTTTTAAAAGATTAATAAACGCATCCATCTGATATCGGCAAGGTTTATGACAACGATGCCAGTAGGACCGTCTATATAGCTTAAGACAATTTAAACAATTTCCAGATGAACTTGTTGGTTTCCCATTAACGCCTGCGTTTCGTGCGTACTTACTAGTTCTTAGTATCAGCCGATTCAATGGTGTAAATCCCACTGAATGATAGTCCAAACAATGAGGAAACCAATATTATGCATAGACCTATTGCTTTGCCTACTTACACCAGATTAAATTTAATTTATCATTATTAGAGTCGTGCTTTTTATGAATGGGCATATATTGCTGCATAGATATTGTAGTAGATGCACCGTGTTTACACTCTGTTTCGCTACATATTAATTGAGCCTGTATGGCTGTAAGCTTCTTTATAACTTGGTGATTTTATTTTCTTCGCCCTAAAGAGTCAAGCGCAAACTTTCGCTGAATTAGCACGCTCAGTAGGCCGAGCAATAGTTGCTGACTTCGGTTTGGAAGAGACACAAAGCACAAATGGCTGTCGTGCCACCATAAACTTGCACGATAGCTCAAAAGCTAAACAACAGTGTAGTGTGAAAACTGCAGAGTTGACGCAGGACACTTGTCATTCTCTAACAACTGATGTTGTAACTGGTGATGCTTCTTTGCAGTCCCACTATTATTCTCTCTCATCTTCGGCGTCGACATCTGCCTTCGTTTCTGCGTCGTCTTCAACGTTTTCCGAAGATATTCTACGTACTCAACCGTCCTCATTGCTACCATCTGGCGGGTCACAGGATACTGATATTCGTAATTCACCAAATCCTATGTGCTTATTTGACGACCAAATTGGCTTAAACTCTGAGGTCATTTTAAAAATTATACGATTATATTCTATAGTTTTATAATTAATATACTTATCGAATTTATTTTTAAAGCTGTTCCATTTTCATAATTTTCATGACTGCTTTTATTCTGCACTCTATTGAAGGTCAATGGGCGTCACTACTGCAACTGGCGCTAGTTTTTCTGTTTTATTTATCTAAATGAGTATATGTATGCATACATGAATTAATATATGCATGCAGGTATGTATGTATGTATGTATGTATGTATGTATGTATTTATATATTGATGTATTTATGTTTACATGGATGTATGTGTGCGTGTATATATTTATGCATTTATCTATGCATGCATCTATGTATTTGTGCTTGTATGTATGGATGTATATATATATATATATATATATATATATATATATATATATATATATGCTGTATTTGTAGCCCATATGATATTTGATTTTACCAAACAAATAATTTAATTTATTGCCCATTGTTATAATTAACAAATGATAATTCCAAATTCTTTTATTCAGATAATTTACGAGACGCCCTTTTGGGTCCTCTCATATGTCAGGACAAGTTATAAAGCAAATTAAGATATAATCATAACTCGATTTTCGATAACTACAACAGCGAAGGAAGTTCGCTGAGTCATGGTATTACTTGACTCCAAACAATGTGGAAAAATAAATTCAATAACAATAAAATAGAAGATACGAACGGTTTTCAGGCAAACTTTACCCTGGGCAGGATGGCTCAGTGGTTAGAACAATAGATTCCGAAGCAGACGCGCCCTGGTTCGAGCCCTGACCGCGGCAAATTCTGGAGAGTACATGCTGAGTTGCCAATAAGGACGAAACCGGTCTACTGGATGAATTGCCTTTTCCACACTATACATTACTTTACTTTACTTTACTGCGGCTGGCTCCTTTTAGAGGATAAGCCGGCTCCATTGATATCCCGGATTAAACCTTTCCATGCCGGGCGGTTGGCAGCCATTTCGGAACATAAAGAGGGCCAATGACGCTCCCAGTGACGCGGACCATAAACATTGCGTAAACCTAGGAGTTCCATGTCCGATTTGATTGTTGCAAGCCATGTCTTCAGTTGTCCGCCTCGGCGGCGGCGCCAGTTTGCACATTGACCTGGGTTCATCACCTGCCGTACCATTTCGTCTTCGGGTTTGCGTAGTACATGCCCGAACCATTGAAGTCGACGATGTTGGATCCAGACGGATAGTTGCATGTCACCGCATTGGTGATGAACAGATGCGTTCGACACTCGGTCCATCCATTTTGTCTTTGTGATGTACCTAAGGCACCAATGGTCGAATACTTCGAGCTTTTTGGAGTCCTCAGAACGTAATGGCCAAGTCTCACAGCCATACAGTAGCACAGGGCGAACAGTAGTCTGGTAGACTCGGATTTTCGTTTTGAGGCTGATTTCACTTCTTCTCCAAAGTGAGTTCTTCAATTGTAAGAAAGCAAGTCTGGCACGGTCGATGCGTGTTCGGACTTCATTCTTTGCTTGACCAGTTAGAAGTATTTTTGAGCCAAGGTACGTAAAATCGTCGACTGTTTCGATTGGGCTGTCGTACACCGTGAGCTACTCATCAGATGAAGATACACCGATGGCGAAGGCTTTCGTTTTGTCGGCATTGATTTCCAGACCAACGGCTGATGAAAACAGGACCACTTGATCCAAAACGGCTTGCATGCTCCCAAAGCTGTCAGCAAGGAGAACAACATCGTCTGCGTAATCAACATCCGTCAACCATAGGTTATTTGATATTTGAACGCCTCGGAACCCAGTTAGCGCGTTGCTCAGAATCCAGTCAACCGCATAATTGAACAATATGGGTGACAAGGGACATCCTTGTCGAACCCCAGTGCGCAGACTGAATTCATCCGATTCTTCTCCGTAAACACGTACTCTGGCTTTGGTGGCTGCATAGTAGACCTTGATCAGATTGACGAGTTTTATGGGCATACCGTCGAGCAGCATGATGTTCCATAGGGAGTCGCGATCAACAGAGTCAAAAGCAGCTCGGAAGTCAAAAAAACAAGCGACGGTTGGTTGTTGAAATTCGTTGCGATGTTCCAAAACTCGCCGTAATGTAAAGATCTTATCAACACAGCCTTTGCCTGGGCGGAATCCACCCTGATTGGGACGGGTACGGACATGCCGCTCATTGCAGAAGCGGTTCAATAGAATCGACGCCAACAGCTTGGATGCGGTGTTGAGAAGACTGATACCACGGTAGTTTTCGCACCTTGATCTATCACCCTTTTTTGGGAAACGGTAGCAGGATTGACATTCCGAAGTCTGACGGGCATGCTTCTTGTTCCCAGATAGAAGAAAACAGTCGATGGATTGATGGCAGTAGTGCGCCTATACAGGCCTTGTAGATCTCTGCAGGAATTCCATCTTCACCGGGGTATTTCTTGTTCTTCATGCGCTGGATGGTCGTAGCGATCTCAACCTCAGTTGGGGAAGAGCAGTCCACATCGTAGCTGGGTGTAGATGTTGCAGGTAGTTGCGGTGGGGAGCGGCCACTGTATGGTCGGTTCAATAACTGCGAAAAATGTTCAACCCATCTTGCGATTTTGCCATTGACTTTAGAAATCAAGTCTCCTGTTGCGCTGCGTAGAATTGTCTTTGCATTGCGCTTACCGGATGCTTTACGTATAAGACGGAAGAGACCCCCGAAATCACCGACTTTTGCAGCCGATTCCATGGCGGAAGCCATTTCATCCCAGTACTGCTTACGGTCAGCCCGAGCAGACCTCGTGGTTTCACGTCTCAGGTGGCGATAATTAGGCGCGTTATTCATCCGGGCATCTCTTGCTTTTTGTGACGCCCGTATCGTGCGTTCAGAGATCCAGTCTTTATGGTGACTTTTGATGGTTCCGCGCGTTTCAAGCGCAGCTTGCTGAGTAGACAGTTTCAAGTTATTCCATTGATGCTCCACATTGGTTTTATCTACGGCATGAGTTCCATCGTCAGCGGAAGTCAACTTTGCAGTGATTGAGGCAGATAGTGCTGTACAACGGGATGGGTCCGTAAGGGTTGCAACATTCAGGCGTCTCGTAGGTTGACGGCACCGTCGGGACTTGAGATGAAGCCTCAATTTGGCACGTACTAGAGTGTGGTCGGATCCTCCTCGGTTGCCAGTTTCAGCTCCTCGATATGACCTGCAATCTTCGACAGAAGACATCCAACGCGACCGTACCAGAATGTAGTCGATCTGATTGGCTGTCATCGTTTAATACCAGGTGAGCAAATGCTTCCGAGGGTGTTGGAAACGTATTGGTACGTACATATGGTTGCGTCTGCAAATCTGATAAGTCGTCTCCGTTCTAGCAGCTCCCTAGACCTAACTTTCCCAGTATGTGTCTGGTGGATGGAGTCAGAAGGTCCTGTTCGTGCGTTCCAGTCACCAGCAACAAACAGTATGTCGCCTCTGGAAATTCCGTTGATGGTCTCTTGCAATTGGTCGTAGAACTCATCTTTCAATCTGAATCAGCTGCGAGGGTTGGTGCGTAGACGGCTACGACTGTGATGTTAAAAGGTTTCCCTCTCAGTCGGACCATTGCGATCCTCGGTGATACATGATTCCAAGCCAGCATGGCTCTCTGCGATGTAGGACCAAGTAAAATGGCTACACCGTGTTGTCCGGACCCGTCAACTGGTCCGCTGTGATGCATCAAGTATGTTGATTTTGCCGACGGTACTTTTATCTTCGTTGATCCCGTGCCGGGCAGTCGGACTTCAGACAGGCATGCAACTTCAATCTGGTAGTCATATAAAGATTTGGCCGTGATTGCTTGGCTGCCGATATCAAGCAATGTTCGAACATTCCAACACCCGAAATAAATAGGTGTTTTCGCGCTGATAAAACCAGATACATTACCTAGTTTATACCGACAAATATATGTACATAATGGGTCAGGTGTGTATATCAAGTTCGAAACCATGCGCCAAATCAAAGTAAGAGGAGGAGACGAAGAGTGCATCTGATTATGGATATGTTACTAGATCTCTTCTTGTCCGTCATTCTGTGGAGGCTAAACACAATAAATTGGGATGATTTCAGACCCATTTCAATATGCAGTCGTAACAGAATGACAAGATTGATTAGTTAATCTATTGAAATCCAATCTAAAAATGATATTATTAATGAAATAGCGGTGGAAAATTGTGAGGCTCGATTTGGAACACTGCATTAACTAAAAACTTGTTTCTTGTAAAGCATTAACTAATAGTAGGAAAAGAAAATTATCCTTCAAATATACAAATTACTTATTGCCCAATGTTTTTTATAAAATAAATTTT
>JAQBSW010003125.1:0-88999 GCA_029291075.1 Eudiplozoon nipponicum
TTATTGGGTTTGACCACTAATCCATATTGTTGCAGCCTGGTCATAACCGTTTCCAAATGCTTACGATGTTCATCACGTGATCGACTAAAAATAATTATGTCATCTATGTAAACCCTCGCAAATGGACAATCTGAAAGACTTCTTCAGCCAAGCGCTCAAATTTCTTACTGGTATTCTAAAACCCAAAAGGCATTCGAAGAAATTCGTGCGATCCTCCTACTGGATATCTGACTGCGGTGAGTGGTCTAGAACTCTTCTCCATCGGTATCTGATAGTACACTTTCTGGATATCTCAAGTTGAATAAAACTCATATTCCATTATGTCTTGGAGCAGAGTACTCTGGTTAGAGAAAGGATAATAATCACCCGTCGTCACTGTGATTAATAGACGACAATTTCCACAAACCCTCCATTGTCCCGGTTCAGGTTTTGAAACTGTCACTATTGGGGAAGCAAAATTGGAATTTGACCCTCTACAAATTCTCTCTTCGCGCAATTGGTAAAATTCAGACACAGCAACTTGTTGCTGTTGTTTTGCCAATGTTTGGGACTTTGGTGAACAAGGTAACGGAGCCACCAATTCTATTTTGTGTTCTACTGCTGACTTCAATCCTGCTCTCTTGGCACCGAAAGGTTGAAACACTGCAAGGTTTTTCTCGATGATGTCGGCAGTCATGTGCGACCGTGGGACGGGGTAAAAGGACTAGAGTCAGCTTGAAGTGCGTCAAGAAATCCATCTCAATGATATGGGCCTTAACATCGACTACAAGAAAGTTCCACGCATAGTAAGATTTCTGGCCTAAGGTTTCCGACAATTCTTTCATCTCCCTAACTTCTATCGGACTACCATTTACTGTTCATAATTGATAATCAAATGTGGGGCAAACTGCTTCCGCCACATCTGACCTAACTATGATTACTTCAGCACCTGTGCCAATGAGAAACTCCAAACCAGTTAATTCATCTCTTATAATGAATTTCTTATTGGATAATCCGGAAGTATTTTCCAGATCTCCGCTTAGAAAGAATCTAACCCTTTTTTCTTCTGTTTCGGTGCTCTTTGCTATTGTTGCATCTTTTGCTTTCGCCTTCAGAATAACATTTAAAGGCATATCTGGGAGCCTTTGCAATGGAAACTCCCCCTGCGGGTCCTACTAGTGGGGGTTTTATCCTTTTCCCGGTGATAAATTTCTCTCTACCGGTTTAATGCTTCCTTTCCATTTGGACCCACCTAAACGCGGGTATATGCAATTCTCTCCTTGGCACTGTGAAATTCGTTCATGTTCACAATGTGACTTACACCATCCGCGTGGCGCATCGAAGCGTTGACACGATTGACTCCCTCGACGTCTAGTATTTCTATCCTGACTCTGAAGTTGCGAAGTAGCTCTTGCCATACCATCTCTTTTTCGATGTATACCTGCAACCTCTCTACATAAGTAGCGCACACCTTCTTGTAGCGTCAGGATGGTTTCGGTATCTGCCATGCCTGGCTGCACCATAACAGAATCTGCCGTTACAGCATGTACCTGCGGTTCCTGGTGTTTCAACACCCCGTCTAGCCCTCTGGATGACAGCCAGAGGGATTTCGACCTCTGAAATCAGCAAAGAGAATAGCCAGGGTTGAAAGAAATGTTATGAATTTAGAAGGAACCAATTTTGCTTCCAATCGGTCGTTTCACAAAGAAATTTGTTAAAGAAGTACTTGTGGGCCGCTTTTTTAAATTCGTGCTGTGGTAGGAGCTTTATGTCCGTGGGAAGAGCGTTGAAGACACTAGTGGTTTTGGAAAAGAGATGGATTTTTTTTAAATAAAGTGGGGGTATGGTTAGATTGGATAAAATAATTGCTAGAACGTGTGACGTAGTGGTGACTTCGGTGAGCTTATTTGGACAGTGATAGGCAAGTTGTGATCCTATGGATAAAAGAAATGATTCGAAGGTGACGGATAAACTAAAGCGGTAGAAGGTTTGCAAAGAGTAGGCGTTCCCGATAATTTTGGCTGTAGGGGAAGACTCTGGAGGAGATCTGTTCGATAGCATACGAGGAGGCAAAACATAGAGGACAGTGGAATTCGCAAGCTTCTGAAATAAGGGGTAGGACGTAGACCTTGAATAGCGTGAGTTGGAGAATGGGGTTGTTAGTCTTGAAGCAGATCAGACGGGCCCATTTGAAGAGTTTGGGGAGAATTCTAAGTATTTTGAAAAATAAATACCAAAGTGTTTGGCCGAATCTATTATTTCATTATCGAGGTGATAAATTGCAACTGGGAGAGAGCAGAATGGGTCGGAGGTGAGTTTCATTAAACGAGTCTTGGCGGGGCTTATTTTGAGACCGATACCGCTGAGCTGCGAGTGGAGTGAGGATAAAAGCTGCGATATAAGGGGTAAGGAAGGGTTGGATGATGTAGGATTACTTAATACTAAAACTATGTAATCCGCATATTTAAACAGCTTGAAAAGTTTGTCTTCAATCTGTAGCTGTGCGAGTGTAAGGTTGAAAAGAATACGACCAAGTACGGAGCCCTAGGGAACTCCAGATTGGATAAGGGCTGGCCTGGAGTGACTATTTCAGACTTTTACAGTCGCGCATCGGTTTCGGAGATAGTAACTGATAAGATTGAGGACGTTGCTGCAGATACTGCTTCTCAATAAGGCGGATTCAATTGCCGAAAATGACAGCGAATCAAAATCCTTGGATATATCCAGGATGAGGAGAGTGCATTCAAGACCTTTGTAGAAGGAGGAGTAACAATGATTAAGAATACTAACTAAGTTGGTGGACGAGGAGCGGCCATTTAAGAAGTCATGTTGATCATCGAGGTGATAGAAGTTTTGCTGAGACTTAATGAAGGGGTAGATTAGATTTTATAAGACCCTGTCAAAGATTTGGTTGAAAGATCGGACGATAGTAATGAGGTGGAGATCTTTGAAAGAGAAGATCGACAAAGTACCATTTTTGGATAGGAGAGATCGTTGAGTTAAGCCAGTCCGGGTGAAGATAGGTAGTTTTGAGGCAACAGTTTATAATATCAGCAACCAGAGAGCAGACATTCCAGCCAAAAAGTGCAATCATGCTGATCAAGACACCATATTGATCGAATTGGTGTTTAGATTTAATGCCTTTAATTGCTTGGGCGACGGAAGCCAGTGAGACGTTGAACCAGTGTAGGTTCTCAGTGTCTCCGTTGTCCAAACTCACAGCAGGCGGAGTAGGAGTGGAAAAGAAGTCGAGGAAATAAGTCAAATAGTCGTCGGCGAAGTAGGAATCGTCCGACTGAGAGAAGTTAATATACGAGGTTTTGGGCTTTTGCAGCAATTGGTGTTTGATGACAACGAACTTTATCCGGGGGTTAGGATGTGCAGCGCTTGTTTGTTGATAACCTGTTTAATGTGACCATCGATATGTCTCAGTGCGAGGGCGCAAGCAAGTGACGATGAGCCTAGTCGAGAGTTGCTTGCGAGGTTGCTGCGTGCCTTAAACAAAGTGTTAAACTTGGTCGTCGCGTGTATGTGTTGAATAGAGGTGGTGGAATTAAAGTGTGAAGATAAAATGTTATGGACTTCGGAAAAGCTTGGGAAGAGGTTGTTTGGGAGAAAGATGTCCCTCCAGTTAACGGCGACACAGAGTCGGCGATACACTTCCCAATTAGTGAATCGCCTGAATGATTCGTGTCTTCGCTAGGGATAAAGGAAAAAAGAGGGATGAGGAAAGATACCTGAAAGTGATCAAGATTATGGAAGATCTCCCGAGAATGGACATCGGTCACCTCTTTGTTGGAGAGGACGCAGTCCAGTTGGTTGTTCCCTCGGGTAGGAAAGTGCACGAATTGATTTAGCAGGTTGTCCGCGAAGAGTCGAAGCAGTGGGTGACTTTCAAAAGTTAGATTTTGCCAGTTTACCATGGCGAGGTTGAGGTCACCCACAACGACGTACTGATCGGAGTGCTGAGAGAAAAAAGTGGATAGAAGTTGAGCCCGGCGAGTGTCGTCGATGATTGAGTGGTTGGGTGGTCTGAAAACAACACAGATAGTTATACATCGGTTATGGATCTGTAGCTGAAACGAGAGAAATTACAATTGTTGAGAGTTCGATGTCGACAAACGTTTAGGCATGAGGAGGGATCGGACATAGGCAGCCAGCCCGCCCCCACGACCGACAATTTTGTCACTACGAAGGAAAGTGTAGCTATGAATGAGGAAAAGGTCATCACAGTGGATGGATAGGGACAGCCAAATTTCAACAAGATAGCATATGTCTAGCTCGTTAGAGGATAGAAATGTTTGCAGTCGAATGATTTTGGGCGTAAGTGATCTTAAATTGATGACAATAGCTGAGAGTGCTCTGTGCGAGGGATGGTTAGATCGGGGAGGAGAAACGTGCGGGGGCTTTCTCCTGGCGTCGGGGCGAGATCGAGGGCTGATGAGGGTAACTCACCGCTCGTTACCGAGGATGAAGTGGTCAGCGTCGATCTGGATCTCTTTTGACCCGCTTTGTCGGGTGGGTGAGGTAAGTAGAGGATTTGAAAGCAAGAGGGAGGCGACATATCTGGGCTCGAGGGGGCGCGCTGGAGCGGCGTTGGTGGTGAGGGCGGGGACAGTAACTGATCAGGGGCTGAAACGCAACAGTCCTGGGTGGGGTTTTCGGAAGTGGGAGTTGAAGTTGATGGGACTGGGTGGATATCCCGTTTGGCCTTAGGCGCCTTACGTAAATTCGGTTTCTGGACCACAGCATCCGTCGCAAAAGTGATATGGCGTGGGGATGTGGATCTGGCAGATGGAATTGGGGGAGAGGGTGCGTTATTTGGGGGCTATACGTGGCGCGGTCGGTCACGACGACGTGATAAAGCTTGAGACAATGTGGCGAGAGTGGTTGTGGAGTATGGGCTATAGGTGAAGGGAAGTCCTTCAAATCGAGAGGATGTCAGCATGAGTGGACTAGAGGAAAGGGCTTCGCCGAGGATGCCGCCGTAAAATGTTCGGCTTTTCTTTGGATTGCTCCAGCCCGGAAAGGCGTGATTAGCTGCAGGACGGGGAGTGGAGTCCGGCTGAGGAGTCTGAGCTTTCTCTTAATCCCTTGGTAGTAGCGTGCATTCACGCTTTAATTTGAGTTTTCCAGATGATGAAAGGGGCGATTTCTGTTTGAGGTGACTAAGCTCACCCTCTGAAAATCTTTGTGCGAGGAGAGAACAAAGGCGCGATCCTTTCCCGAAGATACCTCTTTAAGGTGGCCGAAGTTATCACCTATTTGACTGATGAGATCTGAGGCCAGGTCGTCCTTTGAGAGTAGGGCAGGTGGAGACCATAGGAAGATTTTTCGCTTGCTGTAGTCTCGTAGGGCAACCTCCCTAGCTACAACATACAAAAACTCATCTCCCTGACACAGTGGACGGAGCTGTAAGGTGGAGATTGAAAGGTTGCTAGTCAGTGCTCCAAGTAGTCCTGTGGCATCCGCCATTTGTTGCTGGAGGTCAGCAAAATTGGAGATAAGCTAATGAGTTAATAACGGGAAGATGGGGGCTGGCGAAGAAATCTGGTTCATCTTGGAGTGAGATAGAAGAGCAGATAGTGTAGATTACGATAATAGAGAGGAAAAGAATGGGTATTATTGAGAGAAAAAGAATGGGTATTATAATGTCAATAAAAAACGGTAAAATTGGGTAAGCTAAGAATAAATCCTTGGTATCTGAAGGCAAATTCCAAAAAAAATTGTGTAAGTAAATTCCAGGTGAATCCTAGAGATGAAATCAGACAAGAAATCACGAGAATCTAAAAATAAAAACAAAATGAAACCCGATATCCTTTTAAAATTAGAGAATTATTGGAAACCACAAGCACGCCCTCTCCGGTCGTTGCGTTCTGCCAGAATTTTCAGTAAAATCACATAAAATCATATAAAAATAAATCAAATTTTATTTTTGGACATTTGATGTTATCGCTGGTTTCATAAAACAATATTGTGTTTTTTTAAAAAATATTGTAATTTTTTGGAAGTTTCTTTTGTTCATATTGTCGAAGTTTTTGACTTGTCTTGGTGAATGATTATAAGAGAGTTTTTCTGAGTTATTGAGTTGCATGCACGCTTTGCTGCATGGTTCCATCTGAATACTCTTTGCTAATAAAGTATTGAAATTTGCATCTATCTATCGTTCTTAATACACATTATTGGAGAGGATCTCAAATTTTCTTCAAGTAATTGACTTGGATATTTATTTTCAAGGCCACCACCGTGTCGTTCTGTCTTCTGTGGATATCAGCATATTTCGGTGAGCACACTTATTTTTATAATATATAAACTGCACGAAATCTTATTCTAATATTACGGCTGTTTTATTAAATATTGAGTATACAGAGCAATTAGCATGTAGGAGGTGTTGTAGTTATTGTAAGAGGCTTTGCGGGGTAGCTGTCTATTTTGGTGATGCTATACCATTTTTACATATGCTTGGTAGCTGATTTTGAGAGCCGTGCTCAAGATTAGTCCCCGACCTTTTTCCAATGGGTGATGTGAGAAGGCTAAGTCGAATCATCATACATATATTGAACACAATGTTGCAAAGCAAATTAAAATTCACTGTTAATCCAAATAGACCATGCTCTAGACGGCAACAAAATAATATATGTGTCAATACAATTAACTGTCACGTATAAAAGTAGTCATAATATACAAAATATATAAATCGAGAATGTCTTGGTTGAATCGTTATTAACTTTATATTAATATGATTATCATTCAATAATAATAATAAATTTATTTGGCAACAAAGGCCAACAGGCCCAACAATTGAAATGATGAGGTACAAATCAAAAGTAGGATATGTAAAGTTGAATGTAATTGTGACTAGCAAAGTATATAACCACAGGGGAGGAGGGAGTTGAGAAAGAGAAGTCCTTTCATCAACTTCGTAATAGATCGTTCTGATGGAATGGAGATTCCAGTGGACTAGGAAGGATCGACTAGATAGAAGAGTCTGTACGCCAGTGTCGCGTGCAGGGATCATTGACTTCAGTTGAGCGAGGTTGCGGCTGATGGAAAGCGTGGAGGAACCAGCGTCCGATGAATGCTAGATGTTCCAGTAGTCTTTTGAGTTTCCGATTGTTTGCTGAAACAAAAGAAGAGATTTAGTAGAGCAGATTGTGGCATAGCAATCAATATTTGAATGCGGTAGAATGAAAACCAGAATATAAATGGTATCGGTGAGTCCTTATTAGAGATTGAGAGTCAGAGGCGAATGGTTGAAAGGAAGGCTAGCCAGAAGAGACTTTACGCTCCGAAACTGGATAATAGCCAAGGGATAGAAAGAAGTGTTATGGGTTAAAAAGGAACCACTTCCGCTTCCAATCAGATGTCTCGCCTAGGAATTTGTTAAAGAAGTGATTGTGAGCCGCCTTTCAAAATTCGTGATGAGATAGGAGCATTATTTCCGCTGGAAGAGCGTTGAATTCACTTGTGGCTTTGGAAAAGAGAAAGATTTTATTAAATATAATGGGAGTGTGGTTAGGTTGGATTGAAGAGTTGCTATGGCGTGTAGCATAGTGCTCACTTTGGTGAGCAAAGTTCGGTAGTGATAGGCTAGTTGTCATCTTATGAACAAAATATATGACTCGTAAGTGATTGGTGAACCATAGCGGAAGAAGGTTAGCCAGGAGTAGGCGTTCCCCATAATTATGGCAGTGAAGGAAAACTCGCTTTAAAGATATGGAAGAAATCTGCTCGATGGCGTAGGAAGAAGCTAGAGTTAGGAGGCAATAGAACTCGCTAGCGTATTATATGAGGGGTAGGACATAGACCTTAAAAAATGTGAGTTGGAAGGTGGGATTGTTAGTCTTGAAGCAGATTAAACGGGCCCACTTGAAGAGTTTTGAGGTAGTATGTTGGAGATATGGGGGAGAAGTCTAGCAATTTAGAAAATGAGATACCAAGGTGTTTGACCGAGTCAATTAATTCAATATCAAGGGGGCAACTTGTATCTGGGAGAGAACAGAATGGGTCAGAGGTAAGTTTCATCAAACAAGTCTTATCCGGGTTCAATTTAAGACCGATTGTGCTAAGCTGCGAGTTTAACGAAGATAGCAACTGCGTGATAAGAGGTAGGGAGGAGTTGGATGCTGTGGGGTTGCTGAATACAATTAACATGTCATTTTCATACTTGAATAGCTTGAATAGGCAGTCATCAACCTGCACGAGAACGAGTGTTAGGTTGTATAATATAGGACCAAGTATGGAGCAACGGGGAACTCCAGATTGGATAAGGGCTGACCTCGAGCGAATATTTCCGACTTGTGTAACGATTGTCGGAGATAGAAACTGATAAGATTGAGGACTTTGCCGCAAATACCACTGCTTAACCTAACGGATTCAATTTCCGAGAACGACAGTGAATCAAAGGCCTTTGAAACATCTAGGAAGAGGTGTTTGCATTCATGACCCTTAGAGATAGAGGAGTAAAAGTGATCAAGGACACTGACTAAGTTGGTGGAAGAAGAACGGCCATTCATGAAGCCATGTTGATCGTCGAGGACGCAGAAGTTACCTCGAGATTTGATGAAAGGGTAGATTAAGTTATAAAAGACCCTGTAGAAGATTTTAGTAAAAGAAGGGACAATAGTAATAGGGCGGAGATCTTTGAATGAGGAGATTGTCGATGCACCATTTTTAGGATAGGAGAGATCGTCAAATTAAGCCATTCCGGAGGAAAATAGGTAGTTTCAAGACATTGATTTAAAATATCGGCGAGCAGAGAGAAGAGATTCCAGCCAAGAAGTGCAATCATCTTGACAGAGACACCATACTGATCAAATTGGTGTTTAGATTTTATGTCTTTGATAGCTTGAACGACGAAGGCTGACGAAATAATGAACCAACGTAGGTTCTCAGCGTCTCGTTGTCAAGCATTCTTCAGCAGGCGGAGTGGGAATGAAGAACGAGTCTAGAAGATAGTTTAGATTGTCGTCTGCAAAGGTCTAGTCGTCCGACCAAGAGAAGTTTATGTATGAGGTATTGGACTTTTGTAGCAATTATTAATTTTATGTTAATGATTGAAAATGAAAATAAAATATAAATCCAGAATGCCTTAACAGAGTTGTTAATACACATAAAATACATAAATCCTGGCTTTGATCGTTATGTCACATAAATCCACTGCATGTTACCGGCGTATTGTGCGCGGGTGTGTTTTATTATTAAACAAAACCCTATTAATTACAATTAAATTTGCATTTCAAGAAATCTCAATCAAAACTGCTTGAAACTACCAGAGATTGTTGATAAAACCACAGTTAATAGAAATATTGTTTAAAATCAGAATTAGCATGTAACCCTAAGGAAAACTATATTTGTGGAAATTGAGCTGTGTCGAGTTCTAATGCGGAGCCACGCGTTACAAGCAAATTGACTTAAGGAATGTAGTTTAAAAGATAGTTCAGAGGAACTTAATTGCTCCAAATTAGATGATCCTACCACATATATGGATTATCCGAGACTGGCATCTCAGAGGCTCATTTATGGCAGTGACCAAATGGTTTCTACAGAGTTGAGCGTAATGATTGATTATAAAAGTTTTTACATTATGAACATTGATGAATTTCTTTCTTCTGTTTCTACGTTACTATCTGATTTATTTCAGGCATCTAAGCTAACGGATATTATACCGAAGCGAATCGATAGGAAATTATGTAAACTAAGAATTAAAGGAGATAATATAATGAAGTGTAGTCTTATCAATTGTATTAAAGAATGACGTTAGATTTGATTGACAATTGAATAATTTCATCACTGCTGATAATCCGTCAAAGATCGAAATGTGTAGGATGTTTTGTAATTATAGTGATAGCCTTTGCGGGACAACTGTCTATTGTGTAATGATTTCCTACATTTTCATGGTGGTCGTTATCCCCACCCGTTCCATGATCAGTCCCTGATATTTTCCGACGGGTGAAGTAAGAAAACTCATCCATTTTAGACGTCTTTTTCAAGTGGTGTAGCTAAGCATGAATCAATTCACAGTTATACAAAACGGATCGCGCTCTAGATGGCAACAATATATATATATATATATATATATATATATATATATATATATATATATATATATATATATTGTCAACACAATTAGATGTCTTATACACAAGTAATTATCTAGGTGCCTAAACGTCTACAGATCATTAGTAGATACATGAAAAGATACAGTGATATAGAAATCGTGTAAAAACCGTCATAAAAAGCATAAAGTATAATTCCACTGTTTGCTAGGTTTTTAATGATAAAATACAAAAATCCATTGAACTATAGAGTTTCGGATAAAAGATTGAGAAACACCTGATGCCCTGATTAGTGGAATCATAACTAACTGTTTTTAATTGTATAAACACTGGTTAAGGCCAGTAAACTAAGTAAATCCAATGTTTGAACACAGAGACAAATAAATCCACCGCATGTTACCTGCGTATTGCGCGCGGGTGTCTTTTATTTATTAAACAAAACCCCATTAATTACAATTAAAATTAAAGTTCAAGAAATCTCAAATAAAACTGCCTGAAACTAACAGAGATTGTTTCTAAAATCACAGTTAAGAGAAATATTGTGTAAAAACAGAGTTAGATTATTTGACCTAAAAGAGCACTATATTTGTCAAAATTGAACATCGTTGGGTTGTAACGCGGAGGCGCGTTTTACAAAAGAATCATTTTGGGTAAACTGAAGAGTAACCCTAGACTAGGATAAAAACTCCTCACAGACTACAGTAAATATAAGGATAAATTAAAGCTCATATAACCTGTGGATAAAACTGAGTGTGAATTTCTTTGTGAATTGGATGAAGTATTTGGTAATTTGATATGTAATCCACAGAATAAAAGCAACTTCATGGATCTAACTTGTCTCTCGGATGACCGGGAACTAGGACTTGTTATCGACAGTGAAGCATTGATAAAATTAATGTTAAAAATAAAATAAAAAAAACAAAAAGTTCACCCTGGTATATCGCTTTGTAACTTCTTCAATTATCTTTAACTTCTACGAATGCGCTCTGCAATTTTATAAATACAGTTTTGAAGAATGGGGAATTACCAATCGATATTCTATTCTAATGATAGAAGCTAAACCGTTGTCAAAGGTAAGTAAGCCATCGTGCGCCAGTGAATATAGACTAATCTCTATTATCCCTTCATTTTTGAAGATAATAGTAAAACTGATACTAGATCATTTAGAATGTATGTTACCGGTTGGTTTTGATACCAGTTAACATAGCTTTACAAAAGATAGATTGACCATTATTAATATGTTTTCTATGTGGAAACATGAAATTACACTTGATGAGAAAAAGTTAGATGCATTAATCGTATTTATAGATATCTCAAAAGCTTTTGACTCTATCTCTTTTGATGCTATTTTAAAGGCGATTAATTTATTGAATATTGATCCAATTATTATTAGATTACTCAGATACTATTGATATAATCAAAGTGTAGGGGTCAATTTCCGGGGTTGCTATATTGTTCGTGATTTTATACCCGTCCTACATATCAATGGTGGCTATTATTACTACTCGTGCGCCTAATCAGTCTCTGATCTTTTTTGGATGGTTGATGTGAGAAGGCAAAAACATCTGGTCATACGTATATTAGATATAATGTTGCAAATAGCAATATAATTCACAGTTAGTCCAAATTGAATATATGTTAGTCAGCTGTCAAAATAGATTTTTATGCAAAAATAGGCCTTAAACACTATTCACAGTTAAACTAAATTGTCCGTCTTCTAGACGGCAAGAATTAAAATGATTTATGTTTATAAAGTAACATGTTTCGCAAACAAGCAGTTATTCTTACACAAATGTCTGGATCGTAATGAGAATAGTCAGATGATTGAAAATACATGATAATATGAACATAGTAAAATTATTTATGTTTATAAAGGTAAATGTTTTGTGTAATCCGTTTAAAGACTTTTATGACAAAAACTCAAAAATTATATGATGATGTTAATGGAGTTAACATTGAAAGTTATCACTAAAATTGAACATGGAAACCATTTAAAGATTTAAATGACAAACAACTCACAAATGTTTAGTTTCTTGCTTTCTATAGTAAAGCATCAATAATTTTCACAGTAACGAATAATCCGATTAAGCGAGATAAATTCACTGTGACACTATAGTCCACCGCGTGATCCTCTCGGATCGCGCGCGGTTCTGTCTATTTTATAAAAACACAATTAATTACAAATAAAATTGCAGTTCAAGAAATATCGATTAAAACTGCTTGAGACTAACAGAGATTGATTCTAAAATCACAGTTAAGAGAAATATTGTTTAAGGACAGAGTTAGAATATTTGACCTTAAAGAGCACAGCGTTTGTAAAAATCGACCTTCTTTGGGTTGTAACACGGAGCCGCGTGTTACAAAAGAATGAGTATTCAAGTAAATGATTTAATATCAAAATCGCAACGATTAACAAGAGGAATTCCACACGGATCAAGTTTGGGGCCCTTTTTATTTAAAATCGTATTTGCACATCTGGAGAATAAGATCCTTAACAATCGAGTTTGCAAATTTGCTGATGATATAAAAATAATCTTTCTAGTTAATCCAAAAAATGTCGACTTCTCCAAATATAATTTGACACTAGATTTGTTTGACCTAAGAAGGCATTTGATAACACTAGGGATGAGAATAAACAGTAAAAGTACGAGAGCTCTAGAAATATGTAATAGTGTAAGGCGCGGCTCCGCGTAGCAATCCAACAAATATCAATTTAATCAGATCCGGTTTTCCTTAGAGTCACATATGTGGAGGTTCCAATATTAGTAAATGAGAACTCCATAGATGCCAAGTCGTTTTCAGTCTTTATATGCCAATTTGAATCTGATATGCTAGAATTCTTGTTCACATCTGTTAAATTCATGCCTGCTATATCTTTTTGTACATTGTGTACAATATACGTATGTTGATTCGACTTAGCCTTATCCCATTACCCATTGGAAAGAGATCTGACGTTAATCATGAGCACGGTCCACGAAATTAATTTACTCCGCCGACCGCTACCAGACATATTTAGGAATGGCATAGCATCGGTAAATAGACAGCTACCTAGCAAAACCTCTTACACTAACCAATTAACCTCCTACATAAATGGTGCACTGTCTCGTCGAGCTCACAACCAATAAATAATTAATTAGCAAATCTAGTCTATGAGAATATCAAGTAGGCGCTAGTCCTCCCGCTAGCCTATGCACTTAGGATGAATGCCACGGAAAAGTGAATCCGGTAAAGCAAGGAAAACAGACAAGATAACAAATCCTGATCCACAAAACACAGCGAGCAACTCTCTCAAGATCACAATTCTCGAAGACAGCCACACGATGACGGGTGACGACGATGTAACACTGCTATCTGTACTTAACAGGGCGCACACAGACAGGATGACGTCCAGCTCAGGAAATGCAGGAAGCCCAGTTGCGAGCCCAGCAACAAGCCGCACCACCCCATGGACCCAGTATAAGATATGGCAATTCGATCCAGACTACCTTGATGAGTGAATCGACAATGATTCTTTATTGGCCAAGGTTTCAAATATAACAGAAGAGGGCTCCATCTTTTTGAGGGCTTGGAAGAAAATCACAATGTCTTTCAGACGTGACTCAATGATATCCTGCATAAATATACTAAGAGCACATGTTCGCAGCCATGGCAGAGCCTGCAACGCACCGTCAAGCAATGCTCGACACCAGATCGGGAAGACAGGCTTGCAGAATTGAAGAGCCATATGTCCCTAAGTAGCCACACGCCTTCCGAGCTATTTAGGGAGATAAAGCTGAAAGCCTCTGAATTCAATCTACCCAAGGAAATCTTGATGCAACTATTCATTCAGAAACTTCTCACAGCACTCCAAGAAATGGCCACGTTTCTGCGCGAATCCGTTGAAGTGCAAGACGACGTACTGCCGGCACGTCTAGAACAGCCAGGTTGCATTGCTTCACGCCTGTCCGAGGCTCAATCTACAGCATTGTCAGCCCAAACTAAAGTCATCAATGAGAGCCTCATCAGCCTGACGAGAGCCGTCAGACTAGATTAGGCCTCGGGCGACGCTGTCCACTATAGACGCAATCAGAACAGGCGTGATAAGCGTCGACCACTGTCCCGAAACAGCACCAAGATGTCTACGTACAGAGGCCGTGCCACAGTTCCAGAGCTACCGGCGGAGTCGTGTCCGAATTACCGCAGCTATGTACCCTTTCATGCGTTATTGCCTCAGAAGTGGCTACAGATTCCCGCGCACAGACGCGATGTTCAGATGGGCGCGGTCACCTTCGACAATTCAGGATGATCCGCCATTGGAGGTTTCGAAAATCTGCCGGTGTCAGCCTACTCTACGGCAATAGAGGCTGAACACCACAAAATTGTGGGCCGCCCAACGTCTTATAGCTCGAAGCACGTTGCTTTCGCGGTAGAGCGCAAACAAACTATTGTCTTTACAACGATGGCTCCAGTCAATTCATGCGTCAAACACCCAAATACCAGCAACCAGTCTCATCATCAGTTGCCACTATCAACATCTTTCCTCATCCGTGATGCAAACTCTGGCGAATTATTTCTCATAGACACTGGGTCAGACGTAAGTTTACTCCGCCACAATTATTTCGAACCCACCAATCCAGTCAACACCAGCAGTTTTACATGCGCCAATGGCTACAGCATAGCAACGTTTCGGGTACGAGTACATACAATCTCGTTCTCCAACTCAAAACGATTTTTTAAGTATCCTTTCATTATTGCCAAAAGACAAGAAACATCATCGGACGTGACCTTTTTGATCATTTTGACCTCACTATACATCCAAAAACACGAAAGATACGCACTGCTGACAACCAATTGCTATCAAAAACACACGACTCACGCCAAAGCAGTCTCATCTATTCATCTAATTACTCCAGTTCCTCATGAACCACAATTGGACGATGTTTTAAAGAGAGATTTTCAATCCTATCTCCTTTATGCCCGATCTTAAGAGAAAGCGTGCTATCACAGCTCATTGCATCATCTTATCGAAGCCACTTCCTCACCCTACCAGAGCACGTCCATTGGCACCACACAATCATAAGGCCGCCGAGCAAGTATCCGTCAAGTTATGCCAACAAGGCATCTGTGCACGATCCAGCTCACCATTTGCGTAGCCTGTGGTAGTGGTACCAAAGAGCAAACCCGGAACATTCAGAATGTGCCGGGATTATGGTACTCTCAATTATTGCACACAGGCTGATTTGAACATCCTGCCAAATCCAGCTGACCTACTCAGATCTGTTATCGGTCATGCTGTGTACTCACAACTCGACCTAGTGAAAGCCTACAATCAAGTACCTATGGACAAAGACTCCATTACGTATACTGCACTCAGATTCACCGGAGGTGGCACACACGAATATTATTTTATGCCTTTTGGTCTTAAGAACGCACCTCAAACATTTTAACGCGTTATGGAAAAAATACTAGATGGTCTACCATTTGTAATTCCCTACTTAGACGACATTCTGGTATTCTACAACTCAATGCCCGAACACATGCAGCATATTGCAATTATAATCGCACGTCTAGCAGACTATGACCTTCGGCTTTATGGCAACAAATGTGTCGTTGCACAAACATCAATTGAATTCCTCGGTCATCAGATTTCCCAGAAAGGCCTTTCACCTCTACCTGCTAAGGTTCGTGCCATTCAATACCTAGAGCGCAAGTGGTGAACAAAAAGGTAAATATTTGATACACAGAATAACGAAAAATTAATGTAAAATATTATCAGTTATGCGTTATGCAAAGCAATGTATTGTTAGGTTGAGATTGTAGACAGATAGAGCCTGAGATACGTGTAGAAGATTGTATATTGCCAGGATCAGACAGTTTGATAAACAGTTTCAACCTATCTATGCTTACCGATGTAGGTGTCGCACTTTGCATGATAATAAAGTATTTCGGCTGTCTAAACAAAATCGGGTAAGGACCGCGATACCTTGAAAGCGGCGCTCAATGTTTGCCCAGAAGGAAATTGGCTTGCGGCTTTGCCGAAAGTACTCCTGTCAATGCGTACAAGACCTCGAGAGCCGATCAAATGTAGCTTCGCTGAAATGGTATTTGGCGAATGTCTACGGCTGCCTGACGAACTAATCAGATCACGCTCTGAAACTGCGATAACGATGAACGATCTGTCATTTCTGTTTCCACTTTGCAGTTACCTAAAGTATAACGCTCAGAATCGGCCGATCTGTCCCACACGTCAGCAAAATTGTACAATCAACAAACGCAAAGATTATGATGTCTGCAAATAGTAATTCGTCAACAACGACATTAATAACAGGATTCTAGCCAAACCGAAGCGCAGTCCTTATTGTGTGTTAGATCGACGTCAGAATTCCATTATTTTGGAGATTAATGGCCAAACTGAAGCTGTCTCCAAACACAGATTATCCCCAACCGATATTGATCCAAATGACCCACTGTTCTACGATGTTGACCTATCAGGCGGCGAAGAAACGATGATTCCACCTCCAGACAGTTTTGCTGACTACGGATTGACGCCCGACATCTCACCAACAACCGAGCTAACTGACGCCATCACGCTGCCGCGTGATATATAGGAACCAAAATCAGTGTCGACAGAGCCAACATCAGTGGTTACACGTTACGGCAGAGCCATAACACCTCTTGTAAGGTTAGCCGCCTTCATTGTGATCTAATTTTCATTTACGGAAGGGGGCGGTGTATGTGACGCGCGGCTCCGCGTTACAGCCCAACGAATATCAATTTCATTAAATCCAATTTTCCGTAGGGTCCCATATACGAACTCTGATTTTGGACAATAATTCTCTTAACTGGGATTTTAGAAACAATCTCTGTTAGTTTCAAACAGTTTTAATTACGATTTGTAATTAATAGGGTTTTGCTTAATAATAATAGACACCCGCCCGTAATACGCTGGTAACATGCAGTTGATTTATTTGATTTAACGCTCAAAACCAGGATTTATATATTTTTGTGTATTTTATCCCTTTATACATAACTACTAACAGTTCAGCTAAGATATTCTGGATTTATATTTTAAGTTTTTCAATAACTCATACGAAAACTATCTGTTCTGCTAAGACATTCTGGATTTATTTATTGTGTTTATTGTGACTGCTTTTGTGTCTAGATAGTGACTTGTGTTGACAATATTTTACTTTATAACAATAATTGTTTGCGCGGGTAGTGGTAACAATTATTTAAATCAAGTTTGCGAGCTTGAACTAAACGCCAATCCCATTGTATTTAACCAGTCATCGAACAACATAACAAAACTACCGCAAGCCGCAACGCACTGACGCGTTTCAAGGAAGGTCGATACGCGTCAGTGCGTTGCGGCTGGCGGTAGTTTTGTTATGTTGTTCGATATTGATTAACTCCCAATAGGATATTACAAACTCGCAAAACCAATTTAAAGAATATTTTACTTTGTTGCCGTCTGAAGCAAGGTCAATATTGACTAACAGTGAATTTGAATTTAATTTGCAACATTGTGTACAATATACGTATGATGATTCGACTTAGCCTTCTCACATCACCCATTGAAAAGATATCTGACGTTAATCATGAACACGGCCCACGAAACTAATTTTCTTCGCCGACTGCTAGCATCGCTAAATAGACAGCTACCCAGAAAAACCTCTTACAATAACCACAAAACCTCCTACAATAGAACTGAATTTAATTATGTTTATTTTCATGATGCTGTGATTAATGATGTTTTTGAAATCAAAATTCAGCAAGAAATTAAGGATTTAGGCATAACTATTCAATGTACAGCTTCTGCTGAGAGACATATTGAAAGTATAGTAAGCAGTGCTAAGAACAGATGGGCACTAATAAATAGAAATATCTTATCGAACGATTTAAAAGTTAAAATTTATGTAGTTTGGATTGGACCGATACTAGAATAAGTGGCCGCTACTTGGAATCCATTACAAAAGGGCTTATCCATAAAGATAGAAGCTGTGCAAAGAAAATTTGTGAAAAAAATTACTCCTGTCTCCTGCTCTATATACGCCAGTAGATTACAGTTTGCATCATTGCAAACTTTATGGTTTCGGTGGATGTACTATTGCATAAAGGTTTTCAATTTTAATCAGTGGACTGGTGCCTTTATGAATCCCATAAGAAAGATTCATAAAGTTGGAACCAGAGCTGGACGTTTGAAGATCTCTTCTCTTTTGGTGGGAAATTTTGCGGGAAAGTTATTCTCTCTTTCGAAAATTTACAAAATTTACAATCAATTACCAAAGGGGTTAGAGAAACGCCTCAATATAAGATGTCTTTTAAATTTTTATGTACTGAACTGGAAAAAATTTAAAATACTGCTGATCTTTTGAATTTTGGTTATGATAATACTTTCTTGTGGTTGAATAGAAGACTGGAATAATTGTGATTAGCAAAATACCTTGTTTAGAATTTTATTTTCACGTTCTGTATTATTAAAATTGAATTGTTATGCAATATATCTACATGTTAGTTAACAATACATACAATCAACTGCTGGTCATGATTATCATATTTTGCATAATACTACACTAGAATTATTCCTTAATTTTTTCTATTTCGATTATGAACCTATAATTATTTATATAATCGATAATTGTACAAATGCGATTAATTTATAAGACCGTTCTTTTTCCAATACCGTAATAATTATTACAGCCGAATTTTCCGATGTTGATATATTGTACATTATAATAAGAGAGAACTACTTATCTATATGAGACTAATTGCTCATATTTATTTGATGTGATATTTTTTATATTATACAGTTTTCAATATTATTATTAATCTGATGGAACATGTGTGGTTTGAATCCAAATAAAGATATTATATTCTATTCTATTCTAAATGCCGAGAAAGTTTGGTAGTGTTGCAATTTCTAGAAGTACTTCTAGACATTTCAGGCCGGCTCTGGTTGACTGGCTGGTGTTCCTTCATGCTGATGCACCTGGGTAAGTAGAGCTGTTGAAACCAGTGAGATGAGTTGCTATGTAAAGTCTCAGAATCGTCTTGTTGAAGATATACGACAACACCGTAGTGTCTGGCACACGTAGAAGTCCGATTAATAGATAATCTATCACGTATGACTAGTTGTGCAGCAAAAAGTAGATTGATATGACTGGAATCCAAGTGACTAGATGACACATCGTGATAAACGCAGTCCAGAAGTCTGTAGATCAATAGTCAGGTATAAAGAACGACAGTAATCACGTGTAGTGCACCGGACAATATGTCAAGCGTGTGTAATGATGCATGGTAAATGCACTGTGCTTATATACTTTTGAAAACGCAAGGTCGCACGTCATTTTTAAATGACAAATTTTGCTGGTACCTCGTACATGAAATTTAAATTTCATTTGGTCTGTACCATGATATGAAGCCGATGACTACTTAGTGTTGCTACACAAGGCGTTAGCTATAGGTAGCTTGTCATAACAATATATATATATATATATATATATATATATATATATATATATATATATATATATATATGAAATCAAATGGTAACGATAAAAAATGTACTCAAACATTGCCGCAGAGATGGCATTATACCGAATAACTGTTTAAAATGTTACGCAATTGTTAGTCATGAACAGCTTGTTATACCACTTGAGACAATTGATTGTGAGAAAGTTAAATTAATCATGTGGATACAAAGAGGTCACATCGCTTAACATAGGGCGCAAGTGGTGCTCAAAGAGTTAAACATTTGATACGTAGAATAACGAAAAATTAATGTAAAAAATTATCAGTTATGCGTTATGCTAAGCAACATATTGCTAAGTTGAGATTGCAGACGGATAAAGCCTGAGACGCGTGTAGAATGTTGTATGTTGCCAGGATCAGACGGTTCGATAAGCGGTTTCAACCTGTCTATGCTTACCGATGTAGGTGTTGCACTTTGCATGATAATAAAGTATTTCGGCTGTCTAAGCCAAATCGGGTAAGGACCGCGATATCTTTGTTGTAGTAGTGTTACAGCAGCGTCGTTACGAACGAGTACTCTCTTGCAGCTGTGAAGCTGCGGATGAACGAACACTGGACAAGGAGTATGTCTCGGATGCTGTTCAGACTTGTTACCGAAATGAAGACGGAGGCGGGAAGCTTTCATTTGTTTGTAGTCCTTTGCGGGTAATAGACGTGGGAGCTGACTAGGCAGGCGTAGTTCCATGGCATACATGAGCTGTGTCGCCGACGTTTTAATATATTCACGTGTAACAGAGCACATAAATAGTAGGACAAAAGGTTATGTATTGACCCCGTTATTATTAATGAACGAGGATGCTAAAGCAGCTTTGAGTTCCATATGCATTTTTTCTACCATACTGTTATATTGAAGATGGTAGGCAATCGTCTAGCGTAAATTGCATCCCATGAACCACAGTGTCATTTTAAAACGATCCGATGAGAAGCAAGTGCCTCTATCAGTAATAACCTCGTTGGCAAAATCATAATGGGCTATAAATGCAGAGATAAAACCATTAGTGACTTCTTCCGCAGAAACGGTGCCAAGAGGTAAAGCCGCAGGCTATCGTGTAAATCTATCAATTATAGTTAAATGGTGGCTGAAATCTTGAACCATTGTCAGATGAACTATGCCAATGTAGACGACGGCTAGACGTGAATTGTTTTGGAAATGTTGAAACTTAGAACGTGTGTGCTGTGTGATCATTTTTTTCTAGAATATAGCATTGTTTAAGGTTTTGTCGCAGTATAGGACCCCAGAAAATACTTCTAATAAGTTAGACAATCGCCTTACTACCTAGGTGAGAAATAGAGTGAATGGAGTTGAAAAACATTATCTGAAAACTGGTGGGCAGAACTGGGGCTGTATATTTGTGAAGTAAACACTGGGTAAACCCACCAAGATGGGCATTCAAACTTCGTTGGGTGACGAGCTACTGAGTGTCATCGCACTGTTCTTTTCTTAGGATGAATGCTGTTAGTGCAGGTTTACTGAGAGTCACGGATGTGAATGAGAATGGCTAAGGTGAACGTGAGTTTAGCGAGACGACTGACCTGGACATTTGGTTGGCCATAATGTTTTGTTCGCATTTAACATAAAAAATTTCGAGTTGCTATTCACTCAAAAGTGACAGATATCTTTTTACTCTCGCAAGGTACTTTGCGAAGGTTGTAGTTGCATTTTAAAGTACGCTAACTAATGGCGCATGATTGGTAAAAGCAACAAATCTGCTACTGCCAATAATGCTGATTATGTGGCGCACTGCGTCATGAATGTCGAGAAGTTCCTCACCGAAATTGTCGTATCTAGTATCTTCTGGTTGCAGAATATGCGAGTAAAAATTAAAGACTTCCGAACTCCGTCGATCTCTTATTACAAATTGGCCCCAATAGCA
Organism: Eudiplozoon nipponicum; assembly: GCA_029291075.1. Taxonomy (NCBI): domain Eukaryota; kingdom Metazoa; phylum Platyhelminthes; class Monogenea; order Mazocraeidea; family Diplozoidae; genus Eudiplozoon; species Eudiplozoon nipponicum. The sequence goes on from JAQBSW010003125.1 coordinate 21,422, forward strand.
AATTCAGTAGCATCAGTTATAAGTAGAAAAGGTCGTTGAAAGTCTAGTTGGGTTAGAATTGTGGCAATTGCTAGCGAGTCCATATCAATACAGAGTAATTCCTCGTCTTAAGACGACCAAGAAATGGAAGAGTTTTTATTAAGTCCTTTTTGATTTTGCAGCTGCCTACCTAACGGATAAATTTGCTTTGAGAATCAAAAAGAAACTTGCGATATTAATTGAGAACTACCAAAAAAATCTGTAATTCAATTAAAGTCTTTGACGGCCAACGTTATATAAATTGAAGTGTAAAACGATAACCAAGAAAATCCACGGATTTAGCTGCAGTCTGCATTTTTTCATAATTGATCCTGAGTCAGTGTTATAAGACATTTCGTAGATGCTTGGTATGAAAGTCTAGGTCTGGAGTGAAAACTATTATGTCATAAAGATATGACAAATAATAATTGGCATCGTCGTGGAGTATGTCGTTCATGAACTTATGAAATGTCTGGGTGGCACACTTGAGACAAAAGGCATGTAATGGTATCCAAAAAGTCTAAAAGAAGTGATGACCACAGTTTTTTAATATTTTCTGGCACCCCTGAAATATGGTGAAGGGTTTGTCTGAGGTAAATCACTGAAAAGTAATTGCTACTGCTGAGTTTTTATGCAAAGTGTTTATATTTAGAATGAGATATGTATAGGATTTGGTAACAGAATTGAGCTTTCGATAATCTTTGCGGGCTCTGTATGATCCGTTTGATTAAGAGACCAAGTGCAATGGTGACGCCCATGAACGTTTTAATGTTCTAATGATTTCCACTTACAATAGTTTGAAAACTACTCCTGCGCAACTTATAGTTGCGATAGGGGTTGCGGTATCTTTTTAACTGAGATAGGTTTATTTTTTTGTGACGATATGGTGCATCATGTTTGAGTCACGTACTTCTGATTTATTGAAATCAAATAACGACTTGTTTCCTTACAGATTTGTTGATATTTCTGTCGAATGATGCACTAGTGATAACTTTATGACCTGTAACTTCGAACGTTTGGAGGCAAGTGTTCAACTTTTTTGCTGGAGTCTGGTGGAGGGATCAATGATATTTTGATTTAAAAGATCATCAATGAGCCGTTCTTTCATTAGGAATTGAAGGCCTATTGCGCAGAGTTAGACCTTGGTGACGATAAGTTTGTGAAAAAAATCACACTGTAGCCCTAGATTGAGAATGCAATACCGGCAACCATAAGTAGGAATGGGATACTTTGTAGCTGTTGCGAGTAGAACACCAAGAGACATCCCGGCCATGGAATCCCCCTTGAGAACAGAAACCACTGCAACTGTGTCTATGATGAATTCTTCTCCGGTTTTGAAATCTAGAAGATGCAGAAGTTCATTGGGTTGCTTAGCCGGTTCATATAGCCAATTAGACTTGTCAGTGAAAATCAAATTATTGGTTGCGCTGTCTTTGTTGCATATCCTGCGTGGACGACAGGAGTCAATGATAATGATGTCAGAATATATGTGATTGATTTCCTGTGCGTCGTTGATGCACATAAAGTCCAGTCTTCTATTTTCTTCGCCATGTGTTTCCCGATCCTGACGTTCCACTGCATCTACGTTCTGAGTTTTGGTCCGTCATTAGGGGAAACTGGCATTCATCTGGGAATTCTTTCGAACAGCGAAACAGAATTGACAGGAATAAAAAACGAATTGTGATTATAGCACCAGTTCTTTGGGGCGTATTCATTAAAAAAATTGTAAGTAACTAAATTGTCGATTATGATTATGTATCTAACTTCCGAATGTAGGTCGCGCGCTTCATGATCAGTAATATTGGTTTTATACAGAAATTTCCGTAGTTCTCTTAAAAGTTTGATGGACAAAGTTTGTCATGTTTAACTGTGTATATTTATTTATTATCTGTTCAACTTCCGTAGGACCCAATGCAGATTCCACTTCATCTTGAATTAGGCAGCTTCCTAATCGTCTCAAGCTTGAGATAAATTATTTGTTGCAACTGCGAAGATAGTTTAGCGAAAATATTTGACAGTTTTTGATGACTGTCAAAATCCGGGAACGGGGAAAAGCAAAGTCTACGCGCATGAAGAATAGTTCACAGTCCACATCCAATACAGGAACATCAACATCTAAAATTTGACCGCGATATTTACGGGACCTTAAATGCATAAATTTGTATAGAAAAACCAAAATAGGCAAAATACAAATACATAAGGTGACTCAAATTTATATAAAAACCTTATAACACGCGTACCCTATAAATTATAACGCTAATAACGAAGGGCTAACCAAAAACTTATTCCAATCTTTGAATAGAAATTGAATGCAGAATAAAGCATATAGGCACTCAAATGAGAAAAAAATTGGCCGATTGAACCACAGAAGGCTTTGACTCTGAAATATTCAATAAAAATTGAAAAGAAAGAATGATCCGATGATAAAAATAACCGTATAATATGTGATATCGTTGGTTTTTAAGCAATTCCAAGATTCCCACCAAAAAAGTTATTTGGTTTAAATTTTTCTTAATGATTTGTATTATCAAAACAAGTTTTAACGGTAGTACTGCTCACCGATCCTGGCGCGGTCGCCAATTTGTAAAATTCCGGCTAGAAGGGATTGGCGTGCGATGTTGCTAAGAAGATCAATAAAAAGACTGAGAAAGCAGTTACTGTAATTGGTCCTTACCAGTGACAGGAAAGCATTTACTGGCTAATGACGGAAGATTTTGTGAATGTTTGCAGCTTGTGGGGGTCCAACAGTCCTTCCAGATATTTCCTCTGTCTTTATATTCTTTGGCTGGCGATCCTTTGAGTAGATGTACGTGGATAAGTAGAATTGTAGAAGTAGGATGTGTTAGTTGCTATTCCAAGGCCTACACTTGTCTTTTTGAAGATCCGCGGAAACAACGAGATGGCAAGCACACGTAGAAATCCGATTAATAGATGATCGATTAAGTATGAATAAGTGTGCAGAAACAAGAATATTATTGTGATTAAAGACTAGCCAAATAGTAAAACAGCAAGTAGAGTTATCGATGTAGATAGTCAGTGAAGCAGAGAAGTCGACAGCAATCACACGTAGAAAGCATAGCAGAATGTGTGTTGCGTGGACAGTGCATCGTGTTTATATAGATGAGAAGTTGCACACAATTGATCAACGGTAATTTTCCTCGTTATAAATGGTCTGGCGTATTAAAATTTTAAATTAATTTTGACAAGATGTCGGCGTATTTATCTGAGCCGTTAGAGTACAGGCAAAGAAACAAACAAACAAAACTTTTGTTAAATGAAAATAGTATTGTAGCGCACATAGTGCTGTGTCGCATTAATATCTTGTCCAGGGTAAGTGTTACCATTGGCAGTGTTTGAGGGACTCATGATATAATTTTACTGATAATTCTCTGATTATTCTTTAAACCAAAGCAATAGCCGATATTCAGAAGTCGTTCCCGAGATTTTCCGCATGTCTTTTTTGATGTTTAATGATTTCTTTAGACGGTGCATGAAAAAAACAGTAGATACGCGCATGCAAATTGTGGCGATTCTTTATTTTTAAGCTTGTTGAATCTTGCTGATGATCTAATGCAACACAAAGAAGGCTAACAAGCATAGCAATTAAGTTAATATGTCAAATGAAGACTATTGTCTAAATGCGCAGCAGAAAAACAGTAATATTACTGACGGCAAGCGATTCTAGTGAATCTATCTGTGTAATACTGCGAAAATGTTTAAAGGAAGATATTTCCTCTGACAAAAATAAAGTAACAATTTATTGATATATTTAAACGACTTTGGCTGATTGAAACGAATTTAATTAAAAGGGATTATGTCTGTTTAAATTCGAGAATAGTCTATGTTTAAAATCCTTCCGAATATTTAAATTGTTAAATCATGTGTGATTTCAGCTTACTGTATTTGGTGCCTGACTTGTGCGAGCTTCTTTGTTGGTGCGTAGCAACCACCTTGTATTTCTTACTAATTTTACAATTTTGAACCTCACAATATATTCTTGATACCACGGGGTTATTTTATTTTTGAGCATATTTGGATCGGCCAGGGTCAGGAAAATTGACTATTCTGATTTTTGTTTCAAATCTCATTCTTTATCAAACGTTCGGTTTGCAGTGTTTCTTTCAAAATACAGAGTCCTTTTGAATATTACTTATTTAAGTATATATATTTGTGATTAAAATAGAGCTCTTCTTTAGTTTGAGGACACTCATAGCACGGTACAAGGAGTAGTTGGCATGTGTCTGATAGACTTGGAAGGAAAGATTAACCCAGCGGACTCCTACATACACATTACGATCGATACGGATTTGGCATCTTAGGGGCTCTCATAAGTTAATAGGGACAGAGCCTCTACAAAGTTCATGCTCATACATTCAGCACAACAGAAAGAGTAAGTGATCGCAGGTAACGAACATGAAGGTGTGTAGTGAGGGAAATGCATTGGGCTTATACAACTTCAAGTTTCACCTCATTGCTCGATTTTCGAATAAGTTTGCTTGTACTCTCATTGTTACAGTTACAGTTAGTGTTATTGCATATTTCATTTGATTTAATTGATAAAGTTTCAGACATAATTTGACCCACCAGTGGCTGGAATGAATGATTTGATTAACATATTGACTTAAACAGGCCTTTATACTCTATTTCAGGTAGTAAATATTATCTTAATTTGTTACCTAAATAGAACCCTATCGACGCCAGACTCGCATTTGCAAGATAACATAGATAATCGCTAAATTGAGAACAGCTAAATACCGTATCCTGCCGACTGCCTAACGTTTTCGGTCAGGTTATTTTTGGTCTCACAGAAAAAGCTTCCATTCATCGCGTCAAGGTAATAGAATATTTTAATAAATCAATATCTGAAATAACTCTCCGTCTCATTTGCTGCCGTCGTGTACTTAACTAAAACCTTATTGTAGGGGTCAATTTCCGGGGTTGTTTTCTAGTTCGTGATTTTTTACCCCTACTACATATCAATGGTGGCCATTATTACTACCCGTGCACCCAATCAGTCTCTGATCCCTTTCGGATGGTTGATATGAGAAGACTGAAGAAAGGTTTCATAGATATATTCCACACAATGTAGCATATATAAATATAATTCACTGTTAATCCGAATTGAATGAGTTGGTTGGCAAAAATACAGATTTTAATGCAAAAGTATGTTTTAAATACCGTTCACAATTAAACTAAATTGTCCGTCTTCTAGACGGCAAAAATAAAAGTGATTTATGTCTATAAAGTGAAATGTTTAGCACAAATGTCTGGAATGTAATGAGTAGTCAAACGATTAAAGATACATGATAATATGAGCCTAGTAAAATTATTTATGTTCATAAATTCACTGACACAATAGTCCACCGCGTGATCCTCTCGGATCGCGCGCGGTTCTGTCTATTTTATAAAAACACTATTAATTACAAATAAAATTGCAGTTCAAGAAATATCGATTAAAACTGCTTGAGACTAAGAGATTGTTCCTAAATACACAGCTAAGAGAAATAGTGTTTAAGGACAGAGTTAGAATATTTGACCTTAAAGAGCACAGTGTTTGTAAAATTCGACCTTCGTTGGGTTGTAACACGGAGCCGCGTGTTACATACACCCCCCCGACAGTGAAAATTAGTACACAATGAAGGGGTCTAACCTTACAGGAAGTGTTATTGCTCTGTCATGCCGTGTAACGACTGATTTTGGTTCTGTCAACACTGATACTGGCTCCTCTATCTCTCGCGTTCTTGGACGGATGGTTAGGTCGAAGTGTTCGAGAAAGTCACGTCCAATGATGTTTCATGTCGTGTTGGCGATGATGAACGGATATTTGAAACATCATTTTGAGTTGGAGAACGAGATTGTGTGTACTCGTACCCCAAACGTCGCTATGTTGGAGCCATTCGCGCAGGTCAGACTGTTGGTGTCGACTGGGTGGGTTGGTTCGAGATAATTGTGGCGTAGTGAGCTTACATCTGATCCAGTGTCTATGACAATTCATTCGCCATAGATTGCGTCACGGATGAGAAAGTATGTTGATAGTGGCAACCGACGATGAGATTAGTTGCTGGCATTTGGGCGTTTGAAGCATGACTTAATTGGAGCCGTCGCTGTAAAGACAATAGTTTGATTGCGCTCTACCGCGAAGGCAACGTGCTTCGAGCCATCAGACGTGGAGCGGCCAACAATCTTTGGGTGCTCAGCCTCTGCTGCCGCCGAGGAGGCTGACCCCACCCGTCTTCCGAACCTTCCATGGGCGGAATCACCTGAGTTGTTGAGGGTGACCACGCCCATTTGAACGTCGTGTCTGTGCGCGGGTATGTGCAGCCGTTTCCGTGGCAATAACGTGTGTAGTGGCCTTCATTGAAAGTGCTTGAATTTCTCAAAATCTAGCTGTTTATTAATTCCTTACTGGCTGTGAGTTCGACGAACCGGGGCACCATAATGTAGGGGTGTTTTGCGGAGTTGCTTTCTAGTTCATGATTTTGTACCCCTCCTACATATCAATGGTGGCCATTATTACTACCCGTGCGCCTAATCCGTCTCTTATCCCTTTCGTGTGGTTGATATAAGAAGGCCGAATAAAGGTTTCATGTATATATTCCACACAATGTAGCACATATAAATATAATTCACTGTTAATCCGAATTGAAAGAGTTGGTTGGCAATAATACAGATTTTAATGCAAAAGTATGTTTTAAATACCGTTCACAACTAAACTAAATTGTCCGTCTTCTAGACGGCAAAAATAAAAGTGATTTATGTCTATAAAGTGAAATGTTTAGCACAAATGTCTGGAATGTAATGAGTAGTCAAACGATTAAAGGTACATGATAATATGAGCCTAGTAAAATTAGTTATGTTCATAAATTCACTGACACAATAGTCCACCGCGTGATCCTCTCGGATCGCGCGCGGTTCTGTCTATTTTTTAAAAACACTCTTAATTACAAATAAAATTGCAGTTCAAGAAATATCGATTAAAACTGCTTGAGACTAAAAGAGATTGTTCCTAAAATCACAGCTAAGATAAATATTGTTTAAGGACAGAGTTAGAATATTTGACCTTAAAGAGCACAGCGTTTGTAAAATTCGACCTTCGTTGGGTTGTAACACGGAGCCGCGTGTTACATTATAACGGAAAACTGGATTCAAACTAAATGTAAACAATATTGAGAAAATTATCGACATACTTGTTAGAGATATTTATAAATGAGAAATTACAAATTATAAATTTTCTTATAGTAATGTACAAACAAGTTATGCACAAAATAGGTAGAATAGAACAGAATTGAATATGTTCAATTCGATTCAAGCCACACATTTTCCATCAAATTTATGATAATATTACAAAATGTGAAAAAGATATCACATCACACAAATATGTCCATTAAATCTTATATAAATGAGTAAGTCTCAATAATTTTGGTATATTATTTATCAAAATGGGAAAATCCAGCAATAATATCACGGCGTACGCTTTATCAAATTTTGATTAAATTATTATGTTAAATTCATAAAATAACTGATGATATAAATAATAATAGATTTACCACCGAGGTTATTCGACTCGATAATAGGAAAGATTAAGGTACAATCCAAGTATAATTTTATGAATAAATGAGAACCATGACGAACAATTGTTTCTTTGTAATGATAGCCAATATGATGATATAATGTAATCTTTTACAATAATATAATACAGATAGTAGGGACAAAATTTCAAGAAGGTATGCTGCTGATCACATTTATCCCTGTCATTTGTTCAACCACCAGAAAGTATTCTCATAATCAAAATTAAAGGGGACAATAGGATTGTATAATTTTCCTAGTTCATAAGAAAAAAATTGAAAGGTATCTTAGATGGATTTAAAAGAAACATGTTGCGCGACAGGGAAAAGATCATTTATGATAATACTTTCTCGTGGTTAAATAAAAGACAGGATTAATTGTTTTTCAGCAGCATAACTTCTCGAGATTCTATCTTCAAGTTTTGTATTATTAAAACTGAAACGTTATGCATTACATATCATGTTAATCAACAATACATACAATCAATTATTAGTCATGGTTCCCTTTTTTGCATAATGTTTCACTTGAATAATACATTAAATTTTTCTATTTTTGATGATGAATCTATCACTCTTTATAACCGAACTTTCTGATGCTGATAAATTGTACAGTACAACTAATTGCACATATTTATGTGATGTGATATGTTTTTATATTGTACATTTTCTATTTTTATTATTTGATGGAACATGTAAGCTTTGAATCCAAATAAAGATTTTCTATTCTATTCTATTCAAGTCAACCCACCAATGGTGGGAATGTTGCGAGCAAGCTACTCTCTTTATTAAAAATTTACAAAATTTACAATCAATTGCCAAAGGGGCTTAGAGAAACGCCTCCAACTAAAATATCTTTTAAATTTTTATCTACCGAACTAGAAAAAGTGTTCAATCCTGCTGATATTTTTAATTTTTATTATGATAATACTTTCTCATGGTTAAATAAAAGACAGGATTAACTGTGTTTCAGCAACATAATTTGTCGAGATTCTATCTTCAAATTTTGTATTATTAAAACTGAAATGTTATGCATTATATCATCTTGTTAATCAACAATGCATGCAATCAATTATTAGTCATGGTTACCTTTTTTCTTACAAACTGTTATACTCGAATTATACCTTAAATTTTTTCTAATTTTGATGAAGAATCTATCACTCTTTACAGCTGAACTTTCTGATGCTGATAAATTGTACAGTACAACTAATTGCACATATATATATGTGATGTGATATCTTTTTATATTGTACATTTTCTAATTTTATTATTTGATGGAACATGTGTGGTTTGAATCCAAATAAAGATATTCTATTCTATTCTATTCTATTTACCTGATTTTCGGATAGATACTATGAATAGAGTAAATAATTAATAGGTAGAAAAATTAAATTAGAAACGGATAATGTGTTTCAATAGTGTAGAAAGTTAAATTAAACGGTCCGTAAAAGAAATTAAAATTGCCTGATAAAGAAGATACTAGTAATAGTGCAAAGAAAATAGATAAAATAAAAATAAACCTTAACATCATGTATAAATAAATGTATGTTAAAGGCGCTACACTAACAACAGAACATAGAATAACAGATAAAATAAGATAACAAGTAATCAAGGATGAAATAATAAGATAATCAAAATTAAATTAGGCGATATTGAATTACTCACTCTCCACCTCTGTAAGTTAATATCAGTCCAGAATCAGAAACTCGCTCAAGTAAAAGAATAAGAACACTGGACTGATATTAACTTACAGAGGTGGAGAGTGAGTAATTCAATATCGCCTAATTTAATTTTGATTATCTTATTATTTCATCCTTGATTACTTGTTATCTTATTTTATCTGTTATCTTATGTTCTGTTGTTAGTGTAGCGCCTTTAACATACATTTATCTATACATGATGGCATGGTTTATTTTTATTTTATTTTTTTTCTTGCACTATTACTAGTATCTTCTTTATCAGGCAATTTTAATTTCTTTTACGGACCGTTTAATTTAACTTTCTACCCTATTGAAACACTTTATCCGTTTCTAATTTAATTTTGCTACCTATTATTTATTTACTCTATTCATAGTATCTTGCCCTCTTCTCACCGAAATGCCACTCGTAATTACTTCATTTAGAAAAGTAAGTGTAAAATAGGTCTGACGTGTGCAGTTAGTAAATGACAGATATCATTTTAGTTTTACTTGTATGACCGTTACACGTGCCTGTAATTACATGTAACAGATTAGCTCTTAGCTTTAAGTAAACGCTCACGCACATACACACAAACACGCTTATCCAGTGAATAGTCAGATGTTGCCAAATCGCTGTAATTTCACTGGGATGAGTGTACACGTGCATTAACTGATTACTCCTCAATTCAAAACAAACGAGAACACATACACACAGGCATGACGTACACTTATCTAGTGAGTTGTCAGTAATTGTCATTAAATCACTGTAATCTCATTGCGAAGAGGGTATACATGTAGACATATACACTAACCAATTTAACATACACTTTCCTAGCATTTTTTAAATAAACGTTATGTTTAAGATATCTAACAACAAGTATAAATGAGGCAGTTTAAACTAATATTTCCACTTGACATACTGATTGTCAACTTAGTGGGTGATGTGTTTGCCACTGAAAAAGATTTCCGTACCCGGAAATCGAAATATATGCAAAAATCATCATGATGACAGTGGATTCAAATATTTCGGTACGCAATCCGAAAATCAGGTAAATCTTAGATGGATGTCTTTTTCTGAGCCTCTGGTAGTTTATTGGAATTTTGATAACGTTCAAAAAAGAAAATAACTTTTCCGCAAAATTTCCCACCAAAGGAGGAGATATCGTCAAATTTTCAGATTTAGTTCTTACTCCATAAATCTTTTTTTTATTCATAAAGAGCCCCATTCACTGCTTTAAGTGGAATACATTAATACAATGGCATATCCTCCAAAACCATGGAGGTTGCAGTAATACCAACTGTCATTTGCTAGCATTTAAAGTGCAGAACACAGTGTAATATGTTTCACAACCTTTCTTTGTACAATTTCCAGCTTATTTATCAAACCCTTTTCATTGAGTTCCAAGTAGCGACGGCATATCCTAGTATCGGCTTTTCCAAATATTTAATATTTCGATTCAACAACGTATGATTAAAAACAAACCAAAAGTCAACAAATGTAAGCCGACAACGTCCACATTTAAACGGCAAAAATTCCAGATAACTTTATTACAATTTTTCAAACATAAACCTTCTTTGAGAAACTAGCTCCTACGATCCTATCTACTGAGCTAGAGAACTAATCGAGATAGCCTGAGCTGTCTGTATCAATATATCCAGGTAACAACGACTGCTGTCTATAAGTAAGCAATGCAAATGCTTTTCCTTGCTGTTCCTTATTCCTGTATCGAATTTTTAGCAAAGTCATAGGCCAATCATTTACTCAACTAGATCCTTCAGTGCACCGCCATGTAGCTTTCAGTTCCATATGCATCCTTTCAAGCATACCATTAGCTTTGAGATTATACGAACTTTTGTGCCGCTAGTCAATCTCTATGACATTTAACGACCTGATAAATAGTTCAGACATAAACTGATTATGTGAAACCAAATTATGTAGGAGTATAAGTAGAATTACCCGGGATGTTGTATACTTCAGGATCGCAAACTCAAAATGATGACTGAAACGGTTAAGCATCGTGAAGCGCTCTCTCCGATCAGGAATCACGTAAGTACATGAAACGATTGTCATTACTTTTACCTTGATATGTCACCAAGCTTTACATTTTCCACACTGAAAACAGGCTATTACCCAATTCCGTATAGCTTTCCATGATTCTATCACTGACCAACATGGTATTATCCTTAATAGAATGGTGACCCAATTCGGAACAAATATATTAGTAGGGATTTTTTTAAGTCAGTAAAGGTAAGCAGGAAGATTCAACATTTTAAACAAATAAAATGGCTGAAATAAATATCAAAATTGTAGGAGACTTTTGGTCATTAATGTAGAAGAGCTTCTATGATGTGATAATCCTGTTTCCAATTTAACTTGAATGATCAACAAATTTTGAACAAATATATTCGTCGTTCACTTCAGCACCTTCACTTACGCTAATAGTCATATGTCAACTGCTCTGCATCGTCAGCATCTTCCCTAGATATCAATAAGATTAATAATTTGCGGCCAATTCAATAATTAATTATCAAGATTCAACAATAAAGGATACGAGTACAGGACAACAGATATGACTATAGCAGAAAAAAGCACGAGTGTACTGTAACGGCTCAAGAACAATTCGCCAACTTATTGCGTAAATGAAATTCCAATTTAATTTATGCAGCACCAATTAAAACAGGCGAAATTTGCCGTTAACTAATGACGTGCAATGGGTCTCCGAGTGTGCCATTTGCCAGAAAACAATATCACACGGCAAACTCGTTCTAAGATGCAACATCACCGAACTACCACTCGCCTAGACATCGTCCACATTGACATAGTTCATCTGACAAAGTTTCAAGGTTTCAGCTACCTTCTAACTATGATTGATAGATTTACACGATGGCCTGCGGCATTACTTCTTGACACCATTTCTGCAGACGATGTAACTAATGGTTTTATCTTTGCATGGATATCCCAATATGGTGTTCCCAATCAAGTCATCACTGACAGAGACACCTGCTTCTCATCGTATCGTTTCAAATCAACCTTGCGGTTCATGTAATTCTACTTACGCCAGATGACTGCCTACCATCCCCAATCTAACGGTATGGTAGAGAGAACGCATACTGAACTCAAAGCTGCTTTAGCATCCTCGTCCATTAATGGAAACTGGGTCGATGCACTACCTTTAGTTCTGCTTGCCATGCGTTCCCGCATTCGTGAATCCATTAAAACGTCTACGTCACAACCTTTGTAGGGCATGGAGCTACTCTGACTTGTAAACTCCTATGACTACTACCCGCACAGGATGACCCACAAGACGAAGCTCCCCAACCCAGACTTCTTTTCGGTAACATATCTGAACAGCAGCCGAGACATACACCTCTCCCTGTCTTCATTCACCCGCAGCTTCGCAGCTTCAAGAGAGTACTCGTTCGCAACGACACAGCTGTTGCACCACTAAAACCAAATATCTTGTTCCTTACCCGATTTTGCTGAGACAGCCAAAATACTTCATTATCATGCAAGGTGCGAACCTACATCGGTAGGCATAGATAGGTTGAAACCGTTTATCGAACCGCCTGATTCGGGGAGCATACAAACTTCTACACTTATCTCAGGCTCAATCTCAACCTAGCTCTGCATAACACATAACTGATAATTTTTAAGATTAATTTTTCGTTATTCTATGTATCAAATGTTTAACTTTATGCGCACCACTTACACCCTATGTCACGCAATGTGACCTATGTATCCACATGATTCATTTTATTCTCACACTCACTTGTCACACGTGGTATAACCAGCTGTTCTTATCTAACAATGGTGTTGCATTTTTGGACAGTTCCTCCGTATTATGCCATTTCTGCGGCAATGTTATAGTATACTTTTGTTGTTATCCTTTGATTTACATGTAATTATTTTGACATTGTAACTTATGGCTCACACCTGAGCTCACACTGCCTATTTTGGTATGACCAGCTACTTAGAGCTGACGCCCCGTGTAGCAACATTAAGTAGTTATCTAATTCATATCACGATACAGGCCAAGTTCAATGCATATCAGTTGAACAATGCACACTCTACGAATATCATGACCACAACGTCGAACACACACTAGCTCCTTTGGTCGTATTCAAACACATTGACGGCGATCCAGCCTGCCCAGGTTTCAACTTCAATGGCAATCTACCTTAAAATTCTCACGCTGCGGCGCCCAAACCTTGTACTGCTCTATTGTGCCTCACGCAATATGACCAGCCACTTTACTAAACAATTTGTGTAGCAATTCCTAGTGGTTATTTGGCATCATATCATTGTTGAAGCAACCAACAAGCATACTTCAGCCCAGCATTTACGGTATATTTTTTTAGCTATGGGCAGTATAATAATCAGTTGCTTATTTTGGTTCAAACTCTGCCCTACATTTCTTGTCAAGCCTCGCCGAGAGGAATTTCTTCTTCTTTTCAGAAAGGAAAGTAATGTAACGGCTCAGATCAATTCGCCAAAATATTTCCTAAATAAAATTAAAATTTCATGTACGCGGCCCCAATTAAAGCAAGCAAAAATTGCCGTTAACCAATGGCGTGCGAGCTTTTGTTTTCAGGCTATATAAGCACGGTGAATTTACCATGCCAGTCAGTGTTCAAGTTTGCCTTCTTTTTGTGCACTACGTGTACGTGCTGTATCCTGTCATACTGACTTCACACCTACGCTGACTTCTTAACTTGCTTCACACGCACAGACAATTTTAGTCAAGCAAATCTCGTCGCTGCACAACAAGAGAGACTGAGCACCATCTATTACTAGACATCCACGTGTGCCAGTGACCACGGTGTTGTCGCAGATTTTCAGCGAGACAACACTCAGATTTCACACAGTCTATCGCCGCTGATGTCAGCGCCACAACAGAAGGAACACCAGCCAGTCAACCAGAGTCGGTCTTAGGTGCCTAGGAGTATTTCTAGACACTGCTACACTAAGTAACTTTTAGGCATTTGCCAGAGAACCCAATTCTGGCCATAGTAAGGGCCCCCAGCAGTACTTATTCTCAGCCATCTTGGCACCAAACTGATTTTGTGCGTCGTACCGCATTTACTTGACAAGACATAAATTTTGAAAATTTCAACAAAAAACGTTTTGATATATTCGTTAAAAGGATTTTAAATTTGCCTAGAGCTTAGAAAATTTGTTTAGGAAAACAGCGGTCACAAAATAAAATTTGGTTAATTTTTATGTAATATCAATGAATTTCCACATACATTTTCAATTTATGATGTACACTCATACATAAACATAGTCATCATTCTTCGGTTTCTTGACGATTCATTCAGAACGAGTTTCTTTATGTAATGGCGTTGATTCACAGTGTTTCATTTTCATATAATGTCGTTTACATTCTTCTCTTGTTTTTTATTCAGGCTGCAACTCCTTATCAAATTTGTTTGACTCTCTCTCAATTTCCCGACATCTTTGAGTTAGAACACGTTGATTACTCTTGAAACTTTGCTGGGCATTGTTACTCAGTCTCATTCTCATTTCAGTTAAACAGTGGAACCTAGCGACTGACTTTAAATGGCCCCTTATAAAACGGTATCAGGCAATTTTGGTTTGCTCTTTTTGGTTAGTTATACATGTGGCACCAGATTTAAATCGAAGCCACATAGAGTTTTGATTTTAAACTTCTAGTCGTATCTAGAAATAAGCAACCCATTTTCTCCCACAGTACTCCTACAAACCAATCGACTAATCTAGAGGCCCAATCGAGATAAATTCGATCGTCTATAAGATCTCCAGGTAACCTCAATGTCTCTCCATAAACAAGATATGCTATGGATATTCCTAGCTATTCTCTATACCTGTTTTGCACTGCAAGCAAATCCATAGGACAATCATGTATCCAACAAGATTCTCAAGTGCATCGTAATGCAGCCTTTATTTTCATGTGCAGTAGCTTAACCATACCATTGGCTTTGGGAATGTATGGACTTGTGTTCCTAACTTCAAGCACCATGGCATTTAATGAGCTGAGGAAGAGTTCAGAGATATACTAACACCAACAGAGATTTGGGGCATTTCTACAATATCGATGTGTACATGCATAAAACTATCCGTTTGTATGCTAATTGTTTTACTTCGGACTTAGTATGTCGCCAAACTTTGCAGGTTGGACAACGTGCACATGTTCTTATCCAAACTCTTATGCCTTTCGACATCTTTGACAATAAATATCAATCACTGACGAAATTGGTAGTTGCCTTAATGAAAGGTTGACCAAATTCATGCAGCTGTTGACATGGATTGTACTTTAGTTCCAACTAGGCATACGGTCTGGCGTGATTCCTGGTTGACTTCACACAGAAACAATTTATTTTCAAAATTCTCGCGTGCGTACGTTGATTTTCTTGCCAACAAAGCTTCTAACGGATAAACAATCTGCGCTTCTACCAATTGTTGGTTAAACTTAATGAATAATGCAATAGAGCCAACGAGTAGCTCCAAACGGTTCAGATCTATATATGCTACGTGTGGTCCGCTGAGTATCAGCCACCACATTCGCTTTTCAAGAAATATGAGAGATGGTTAAATATAAATCTGAAAGTCGGATAATCTGTGAATTCATTTGCTGAGAACTATTAAATCTTACCTAGGACACTTATAAATAGCCTATGCTGTCATTAACATGAATTTTATTTCTCGAACCTAACTTTAAGGATTCCACGATACCTCAAATGGGCACTCCTTGAACCATTTCATGCGCAACCATACTAAGGCTCATACTAGACGGAGTTCAACTAGCTTGCCAGAGACATACGTCGAGAAACTGGACGATAGGTAACATTTCACCGGAGACCACGCAACCGCGGAACGTTGAACCCTTTTCCTTGATATTTTCCAAGATCGGCATACCTACAATGCAAAATTCACCACCTAAGTTCCCTTCAACGACACCACGAAGTTAGCTTCCCTGGCGTATTAAATACGTACATTGACAACGAAAATGAGACCTACCGCTGTTTGGTCGCAGGGTATTAATTTCATTCTGTTTGGCCAAGAGACTTTATGGGATTAAACGGAATTCCTACTCGTGTGACGAGTCAGCAGTTACTGTACACAATAAACGAACATTTGTTGCGCAGGCGGGGATTACTATTAATATAATAAAAGTGGCGATCATAATGAAAACACCTGATTCATTTATTACTAACATATAACAGTATAAACTAAGAATTGTATAGTTTAGAAAAGGCAATTCATCCTGTAGACCAGTTTCGTACTCATTAGGAACTCATCATGTACAGGCCAGAATATGCCGCAGACAGGTCTTCAACCCGCCCACGTCTGCTTCGGAATCTGGTGCTCTAAACAATGAGCCACCCAGCTGCACACTACACATAATTTTCAGTTATATACTTACAAATGTAACATGGTTAGTCTTATTTAACTTTAGGTGGAGCTCAACTGGCATCCATTTAGACCTAAAGTACCAACTAACCATCCCCAATATGACATTATTGAACAGACATCGCACTACATGGTGAAGTGGTATTGAAATGAAAATTTATATGATTAAACGAACACTGGTTGCCCGGGCGGTGATAACAATTACCTTAATCAAATTTGCGATCTTGATACAAGCACTTTACCCATTAATTACTTACAAATGTCAGTATAAACTAAGAATTGTATAGTATAGAAAAGGAAATTCATCCAGTAGACCGGTTTCGTCCTTATTGGTAACCCATCATGTATTATTCAGAATTTGTCGTAGACAGGGCTCAAAATTGCGCAAGTCTGCGTCGGAATCCGGTGCACACTACACACAATTTTCAGTTATATACTGACTAATGCAACTAGGTTTGTCTTATTTAACATTTGGTGGAGCACATATGGTGTCAATTTAGACACAAAGTACCAACTAACCGTCCCCAATATGTCATTACTGAACAGACATCGCACTACATGGAGAAGTCGAATTGAAATGAACATTTAAATGATTAAACAAACATTGGTTGCGTGGGCGGTGATAAAAATTACTATGATCAAGATTGCAATCTTGATATAACAACCTGACTCATTAATTACTTACATATGCCAGTATAAACTTAGTATTGTATCGATTAGTAAAGACAATTTATCCTGTAGACCGGTTTAGTCCTTATTGGGAACTCATCATATACTGGCCAGAATTTGTCGTGGATAGGTCTTGAACCTGGAATCTGGCGCTCTGACCACTGAAAGACTCAGCCGCACACAACACAAAATTTTCTGTCATATACTTACTAAAGTTACTTGGTTAGTCTTATTTAATTTTAGGTGGAACACATATGGCATTCATTTGAATCCAAAGTACCAACTAATCATCCACAATCTGTCATTACTAAACAGACATCATACTACATTAGGAAGTGGTACTAAAATGAACATTTATATCATTAAAAAAACATTGGTTGCGCGGGCGGTAATAACATTTACTATGATCAAGTTTGCGATCTTGATATAAGCACATGACCCATTATTTATAAATGTCAGTATAAACATAGAATTATATAGCTTAAAAAGGCAATTCATTCAACAGACCAGTTTCGTTAATATTGGCCAGAATTTGCCGCAGACAGAGCTCAAACCTGGCAAGTCTGCCTCGGAATCCGGTGTTATAACCACTGAACCACTCAGCCGCACACTATACACAATTTTCACTCATGTATTAACTTGTTTAAATTGGTTAGTCTTATTTAGCTTTAGGTAGAGCTCATATATCAACCATTTAGAACCAAAGTACCAACTAACTATCCTCAAAATGTCATTAATGAACAGACACCACACTACATGGAGAAGTGGTGTTGAAATGAACATTTATATAATTAAACGAACATTGGTTGCGCGGGTGGTGATGACAATTATTATAATCAAGGTTGCGGTCTCGAGATAAACACCTGACCCATTAATTACTTACATATGTCAGTATAAACTAAGAATTGTATATTTTAGACATGACAATTCCTCCAGTAGACCATTTTTGTCCTTATTTGGAACTCATCATGTACTGGTCAGAATTTGCCGCTGATAGGGCTGTATCCTGGGCATGTCTGCACACACTTTCTGTTTCTATTGGTGGTACACTTTGTCAAATCCTTTAAGCTTCTTTGACCACTCTAATTCTAATTTGTTATTAACATCCAATGTGGCTCTTAATCTTGCAGGCAATTCTGTTACAAATAAACAATTAACAGCTTTTTGGGATAAATCAAGACCAATATCTTTGGCCAGCAGTCAGTCATAAAATTCAAATGGAAGTTGGTATCTCATCTTGTCCTGACGTGGGAAGGTAGTTATTTTACAAGTTCTTTCGTGTTGATACCTCTTTTGAAGCTCATCCACTAGAATACCAATTGAATCTTATGGTTCCTTGCCAATTATGAATCTCCTAAATCTAGATAAGTTCTTCTTAACTTTTTATGGCAACGACCACCAGGCTGAAACAAACATTTCTGTTGAGTCCGTAGTCCTTCTTACTTGGAAAGACATTTTCGCGTCATCAGCCCAATTGGTGAGGTTGTCTGGTTAACGTAATGAGAATATATTATTGCCATTATGTTTGCGATTGGTGCCGTCTTCATCATTCACAGATCTTCCCTCATATTGGATCTAGGCGCAGTCGCCAGCTTTTTTAGAAGTCAAATATTACAGTTAAATACTGTTAGTTGCAAAGAACTAATATATATGCAAGTATGTATTAGGTTTTGCGAACCTAGTAACAAATTAGTTCAGTTGTGACCAGAAGGATAAACCAAAGGCAGCCGCTGTTGCGGCCCATTCCTGCTAAGTTGATTAATCAGTTAGCGCACTTTGCCACTCGAGATGACGATCCATTAAATCCCATCCACTTCTTCAACGAAGTGACCATTATCAAGTGCCGAGGGACGTTTGCTAAATATAATCATTGCCAAGTATTCATTCTTCATATCCTCTAATCATGTGCCTTTAGACAGACCCTACAACCATCTGCACGTTCCATTCATTTGGAAGAATTTAGCCGACATAATCAGGAGATATAATCACCCAAACAACTTAAATTCTGGCTTTTCCTAGGTCTATTGCCCATTTGCTCTGCTTAGTCGCTGACACTTCTATCCATCACATAACTTCAGATGGGCTAAACACCACTAAGGCGCATAAAAAAGATTTCTTTCACAAAATTAGATTGTCCGTAACCACGCGTATTCCTCTATTTCTTGTGCACATTTTCCTCTTTTTGGATATTTACACGGGCTGTCATTCACTCTAGTCGCCTATATTGTTTTGTAACACGCGGCTCCGTGTTAAAACTCAACGATGTTCAATTTTGACAAATATAGTGCTCTTTAAGGTCAAATAATCTAACTCTGATTTTACACCATATTTCTCTTAACTGTGATTTTAGAAACAATCTCTGTTAGTTTCAAGCAGTCTTGATTTAGATTTCTTGAACTGCAATTTTAATTGTAATTAAGAGGGTTTTGTTTAATAAATATAGAAACCCGCGCGCAATACGCAGAGAGCATGCGGTGAATAATAGTGCATATGTGAATCGGTAGTTTTTCTTTGCATTCAGATATGATTTCACGCATCAGGACATCAGATGTTCCTCAATTAAATTCACAAATTCTATAGTTCAATGGATTACTATATCTTAATCAATTTAAAAACCTAGTAAACAGTGGAATAATTATATGTTATCTTTTTCAAAACTATTTTTACACGATTTTTATCCATCAATTATCAGTGACAATATTTACCAGTGACTTTATTTATATCATCATATATTTTCAATCATTTACATGTATTCATCACGATTCAGACGTTTGTGAATTGATAATTACTTTTGTTGACAATATATTGTTTTGTTGCCGTTTAGAGCACGGTTCGTTTTGTTTAACTGTGAATTGATAATTACTTGTGTATTAGGCATTCAGTTTTGTTGACAATATATTGTTTTGTTGCCGTCTAGAGCACGGTCAATTTGGACTAACTGTGAATTTTGTTTTCCTTTGCAACAGTTTGTACAATACACGTGTGATCATTCGACTTAGCCTTCTCACATCACCCATCGGAAAAAAGTCGGGGACTAATCATAAGCACGGATCTCAACAGCAGCTACCAGGTATTTGTTGGAATGGTATAGCTTCACCGCTTAGGTAACTACTCCGCAAACCTCTTACATTAGCTAAAAACACCCTACATAAATGGTGCCCTGTTTCGTCGAACTCACAGCCAACAAAGAATTAATCAGCATCTAGATTTTGAGAACTTCAAGCACTTTGGATGAATGCCACGAAGGAAAGTAAATTCTAAGACACACATAACAGAAAAACACCCTCTCGAGGTCACAATGCTCGAAGACAGCCGCACGATGACGGGTGAGGACGATATTACACTGACATCTATTCTCGACAACACACACACATTTAGGATGACGTCCCGTTCAGGAAATTCAGGAAGCCCGGTGATGAGCCCAGCAACAGGCCTCACCAACACATGGACACAGTACAAAATATGCCAATTCGATCCAGACTACCTTGACGAGTGGGTCGACGATCCCAATGTCTTTCAGACGCGGACTAAAAGATATTCTGCATCAATACACTGAGGGCACATGTGCGCAACCATGGCAGAGCCTGCAACGCGCCGTCAAGCAGCGCTTGACACCAGATCGAGAAGACAGGCTTATAGAATTAATGAGCCAGATGTCCCTTGGTAGCCGCGCGCCTTCTGAGCTATTTAGTGAGATGGAGCAGAAAGCCTTAGAATTCAACCTGCCCAAGGAAATCTTAATGCAAATTTTCATACAGAAGATCCCGCCGGCACTCCAAGAGATGGCCACGTTCCTGCGCGAATCCGTCGAAGTACAAGACGACGTTCTGCCGGCACATCTAGACAAGTGGTGGAAGAAAATCCACTACAGCTCAGCTGCCCCAAATAAAGGCCACATCACCTCACGACTGTCCGAATCACAATCCACCGCATCATCAGCCGGAACAAATATCACGAATGAACGCCTCATCAGCCTGCTCGAGAACCTCACCGTCGGGCCAAAATTTGGCCCCAGTCGATGCCATCCATAATATACGCGACCAGAGCAGGCGTGACCAGCGTCGACCACCGTCCCGGAATAGCGCCAGGAGGTCGACGTCGAGAGACCGGGCCACAGTTCCACAGATACCAGTAGAGTGGTGTCCGAATCACCGCAGCTATGGCCACTCCACACGTTATTGCCTCAGAAACGGCTGCACATTCCCGCGCACAGACGCTACGTTCAAGTAGGCGCGGTCATCCTCAACAACTCAGGAGGATCCGCCCATGGAAGGTTCGGAAAACTGCTGGGGTCAGCCTCCTCTGCTGAAGTTGAGGCTGAGCACCCCAAGATCGTTGGCCGCTCCACATCTGATGGCTCGAAGCACGTTGCTTTCGCGGTAGAGCGCAATCAAACTATTGTATTTACAGCGACGGCTCCAGTCAAGTCATGCTTTAAACGCCCAAATGCCAGCAACCAGTCCCATCGTCAGTTGCCACTATCGACATCCTTTCTCATCCGTGACGCAACCTCTGGCGAATTATTTCTCATAGACACTGGATCAGATGTAAGCTTACCACGCAACAATTATTTCGAACCCACCCACCCAGTCGACACCAGCAGTCTGGCCTACGCCAATGGCTCCAAAATAGCGACGTTTGGGGAACGAGTACACACATCCTCGTTCTCCAACTCAAAAAGATGTTTCAATTATCCTTTTATCATCGCCAACACGACAAGAAACATCATTGGACTTGACTTTCTCGAACACTTCGACCTGAACATTCGTTCAAGAACACAAGTGATACGCACTGCAGACAATCAGTTGCTTACATCAGCGCTAAAACATACGACTCGCGCCGAAGCAGTCTCATCTATACAGCTTATTCCTTCAGTTCCTCATGTACCACAACTGGACGATGTTCTGAAACGTCATGAAGAAATTTTCAAACCTATTTCCTTCATGCCCGATCTCAAGAGGAAGCGTGCCATCAAAACCCATCGTATCATCCTGTCAAAACCACTTCCTCATCCTCCACGAGCACGTCCATTGGCACCACACAAACATAAGGCTGCCGAGCAAGAATTCGCCACGCAACGTCAACAAGGCATCTTTACACGATCCAGCTCACCTTTTGCGTCACCTGTGGTAGTAGTACCAAAGAGTGAACCAGAGACATTCAGGGTGTGCGGGGTTTATCGTATTCTCAATTCTTGCACACAGTCTGATTTGTACATCCTGCCAAATCCAGCCGACCTACTCAGATCTGCTATCGGTCATGCTGTGTATTCAAAACTTGACTTAGTGAAAGCATACTATCAAGTACCGATGGACAAAGACCCCGTATCATATACTGCACTCAGATTCACCGGAGATGGCAATCACAAATATCATTATATGCTTTTCGGTCTCAAGAATGCCTTGCAAACATTCCAACGCGTTATGGACGAAATACTAGATGGCCTACCATTTGTTATTCCATATCTAGACGACATCCTGGTATTCTCCAACTCAATAACCGAACATATACAACATATTGAGATTCTGCTAACCCGTCTAGCAGACTATGGCCTCTGACTTTAAGGCAAAAAATGCGTCTTTGCACAGAAATAAATTGAATTTCTCGGTCATCAAATTTCCGAAGAAGGCATGACACCAATACCTACTAAGGTTCGTGCTAGTCAAGATCTACAGCCTCCAACCACCGTTCAGGCATTACGACGATTCTTGGGCAAGATGAACTACTATTCTCGAGTTGTACCCTGCATTGCCAAGATTCTGGCAACTCTTCACAAATATCTCGTGGCGGAAAGCCGTTTCGTCAAGAAATCACAACCGATTCAGCTCAACGTGGACGACATGCAGGCTTACGAGGATGCCCAAAGAGCCCTATGCAAAGCGACCATGCTACATTCCCCGGATTGGTCTCAATCTTTTGAATTGATAACTTACGCATCCGACGTTGCCATAGGCGCAGTACTTCAAAAATCCATCAATGGATTAGACCAACCCATCGCCTTCTATTCGCAAAAACTACAACCTCGCGAGACGCGATATGATACATTAGGAAAAGAATTACTCGCAATCTACCGGTCGATCCTACAATTCCACACCTATCTGGATGGTTGAAAGTTCAAGATCTACACAGACCATCTTACTCTACTTCCAATGCTGAGCGAAAAGAAAGAGTATTTATATTCACGACGTGTCAACTCACAACTTACGCGAATATACGAGTATGAATATGAAGTCAATCATTTCAAAGGATCAGAAAATGTGGTCGCAGACTCCCTAAGCCGTCCTGCAGATCTTAGTGCCTCAATATTGTATCCTTCACCTATAAGCACTCAGGAATTGCACGCAGCTCAACAAGATGTTCCATCACTTCGGATATTTGATGTCAATCGTCTGAAAACATTTGATTATGTTGGAACCCTACAGCAGTGTGAAATAACTGGCGTAGGCCATCGGCCGTTTATACCTGAAAAATTCCGTCACAAGATCTTCGAGGTTTACCATTCAATGAGCCATCCATTCGGCGAAGCCTCAGTGGAAATTCTATCCAGAACGTATTTTTGGCCTGGCATGCGGCGAGATGTCAAGAAGTGGTCAAAACAATGTCTACAATGTCAGAAATGTAAAGTGACGAGACACACCAAAACCGCGCCACAAATCATCCAAGTGCCCAAATTCCGGTTCACGCACATACACGTTGATCTGGTAACCTTATCTGCCTTGAACAATATACGATATCTACTGTCAATACGGGATCGCACCACTCGATGGTATGAGGCCATACCACTGCTAGACATGAAGCAAGACACTGTCAGTTATGATTTAGAGCTCAATTGGTTCGCTCGGTTTGGTGCCCTAGCTGAAGTGACAACCGATTGTGGCGCACAGTTCTTCGACAAAGAGTTTGCAGCCCTACTGAAATACTATGGCGTCTAACACTCCGTGACCGCAGCTCGTAATCCGAGAGCAAATGGTTTAGTCGAAAAGCCCAACCGGGAACTGAAAGCGGTGCCCAAGGCCAGCCCAAAAGAAAATTGAGTTGCGGCTATAACAAAAGTAACACTATCAATACGTACAAGACCCCGAGAGCCGATCAAATTTAGTTCCGCTGAAATGGAATTTGGCGAATGTCTACGGCTGCCTGGTGAAGTAGTCCGATCACGCTCTGAAACTGCGATAACGATGAACGATCCGGCATTTCTGTTTCCACGTCAAAGTTACCTACAGTATAACGCTAAGAATCGGCCGATCTGTCCTACATGTCAGCAGCATGGTCCAATATATAAACGCAAAGATTTCGATAGCCGCAAATGGTTCTTCGTCAACAACGGCATGGATAGCAGGATTCTATCCAAACCGAAGCGCGGTCCTTATCGTGTGTTAGATCGACGTCAAAATTACATTATTTTGGAGATTAATGGCAAAGCTGTAGCTGTCACCAAACACAGATTATCCCTGGCCGACGTTGATTCAAATGACCCGCTGTTAGGCGATGTTGACCTATCAGGCAGCGAAGAAACGATGATTCCACTTCCAGACAGTTTTGCTGACAACGAACTGTCGCCCGATATCTCATCGACAACCGAGCCAACCGAAGCCGTCACGACACCGCGAGATATAGAGGAACCAGAATCAGTGTTGACAGAGCCAAAATCAGTCGTTACACGGTATGGCAGAGCAATAACACCTCCTGTAAGGTTAGTCCCCTTCATTGTGTACTAATTTTTATTGTCGTGGGGGAGTGTATGTAACACGCGGCTCCACGTTACAAGCCAACCATGTTCAATTTTGACAAATATAGTGCTCTTTAAGGTCAAATAAGTCTAACTCTGTTTTTACACAATATTTCTCTTAACTGTGATTTTAGAAACAATCTCTGTTAGTTTCAAGCAGTTTTAATTGAGATTTCTTGAACTGCAATTTTAATTGTAATTAATAGGGTTTTGTTTAATAAATATACACACCCGCGCGCAATACGCAGGTAACATGCGGTGGATTTATGTCTCTGAGTTCAAACATTGGATTTACTTAGTTTACTGGCCTTAAACAGTTTTTATACGATTGCGAACAGTTCAGTTATGATTCCACTAATCATGACATCAGGTGTTTCTCAATCTTTTATCCGAAACTCTGTAGTTCAATGGATTTTTGTATTTTATCATTCAAAACCTAGCAAACAGTGGAATTATTATTTGTGATGCTTTTTATGACGGTTTTTACACGATTTTTATCCATCAATTATCAGTGACAATATTTACCAGTGACTTTAAACTAAATTGCTAATCAATCTGGATTTATATCATCATATATTTTCAATTATTTACATGTATTCATCACGATTCAGACGTTTGTGTTCCTGATAATTACTTGTGTATAAGACATTCAATTGTGTTGACAATATATCGTTTTGTTGCCGTCTAGAGCACGGTCCGTTTTGTTTAACTGTGAATTGATAAACTTTGTATAGACATTCAATTGTGTTGACAATATATCGTTTTGTTGCCGTCTAGAGCACGGTCCGTTTTGTTTAACTGTGAATTGATTCATGCTTAGCTACACCATTTGCAATAAACGGATGAAAATGGATGAGTTTTCTCACATCACACTTCGGGAAAGGGACATGGATTAATCCTGAACGCGGATCCTAATAACAGCTACCAGATATTATATAGGAGGATAGCTCGCAGAACCTCTTACATTAGCTACAAAACCTCCTATACCATCACACTGTTGCTTATATTTATATATATGTTTTCATACATATTGATATATATTTTATATATTGATATAAGGTGTGACTAACGTAATAAATAAATAATAATAATAATAATATAAAACATTCATGGTTAACAGCTACCAATTGTCCTTCACTATATATATATATATATATATATATATATATATATATATATATATATAAAGGTGTTACGATATTATATTTGCATATATATGTATATAGGTATAATGAATTATTTTATTCATATGAGCATAGATTCTTATGTAATTATTTCTAGAAGTTGATTAACTTCGCATTGTGCTTACGATTAGTTTCGAAAACCATTAGTTTGTCCATACCCTCTATACCTTACTCTCTTTAAATTTTTTACCTAAGCATCGCTATGACATTCACTCTCTTTCCATCTAGGTAACTTGCTGCACCATATTTGAACTAATTTGTTACTACGTGCGCAATACCTCATACGCCATTGTATACATTAGAGCTTCCCGACTTAAAATAAAATACAGTATTTGACAGTCAAGGTTTTTGTTTTATCAGTTTTGAATTTTGATTACCGTGACATAGTAACAGTACAGTTATAACAAAAAAGGTTCGATACTTTCTCTCTCCCCTACAACATTCTGCACACGAGATGAGATTATGTATACCGGGAATTTGAGTATAGCTGAGGTAAGGATTGATCTGCTAATTACAAATAGTTGTATATATATATATATATTTATATATATATATATATATATATATTAGTTGTTGGGTGAGGGCATTCATGTGCGCTAGACATATGCATATATTGAGTTTAGTTACTGAGACACGTTCTATGTTTAAAACAAGTGGTGAATCCCAAAATAAAATAGAAATAGAACGGTTTTGGAACGAGGTTACCACATTTGCTTAAATCTGCTATTGTGAGTATTGTGCTGTGGATATAAGTAGACAAATTGGCCTGATGATAGAAGGGGAATTTTCTTTCTGAATCATCACCAGTTAACAAAGATGTGTAACACGCGGCTCCGCGTTATAACCCAACGATGTTCAATTTTGACAAATATAGTGCTCTTTAAGGTCAAATAGTCTAACTGTGGAGGAAGTTAAATCCTCCGCCTTATGTAAAATAACATTGACTGATAAATTTAAACCACCATGGCTGATTGTAACGAATTTTATTTAAAAAGAATTTTTTCTTTTTATTTTCCAGAACATTCTTTGTTTAAATACTTGATTTTGAATTGTGCGCCATTTTCAGTTTTTCGAGTGTCTCGCTCCTTGACTGGTCTTGTTATTTTGGTCTGCTGCATTTTAACATTTTCTCTAGTAAACGAATACATCATCATCAAATATATTACTCCATCAATTGCCTTTTGTTCTAATATAATACAAGAGTGAAGGATGACGCCTTGGAACAGGTATATTTGATTTCATCTGTTGTTCACGTATATCTCTTTCCAGATTATTTGTTTGGAGATACCGCTGTCCAACTTTCGCATTCCGATTGCCTAACATTAAGTGTCGATTTAATTGTTATACCATATAGATATGGAGACCGATATTAAATTTGAGGACACAAGTAGGTTAGTGCAGGACATTGCGGACTTGAACTTAGGAGACACAAATAGTAATATAAGCCTATCAGACTCTACTGTGAATTTTAGGACTTCAAGCGATCTGGCATCTATGGGGCTTTCAGACTCGAATAGGTTAGGGGCCTCAACAAAATTTGGCGACCGCGCCAGTCCAAGAATTTTAAGTCTACCACAGTACAAATCAGAAAAACATTCAAGTTGGGTAGGAGATGCCCAAATGATATTTAGTGCTTATAATATCGTAAACCCTATGGAGAAATTTGTTGCAGCATGGATGGCATTGCCTGAAAATTTCCGAAATGCTTTGGAAAATTTCAGAGACAGAACTGTGGAAGAAAAGCCGTACAATGCATTTGAGTTATTAATGGCTGAAATTCAACAGAGATATCAGCCTGGAAGATCAGCGCAAATGTGCGAATTATTACGCTTAGAAAAAATGGGGCGTCAATTACCGTCCGAATTTTATGAACGCCTTTGCACAAAAGCTTCCAGGTTGAATATATCTAGAGATGTAGTCAACTCCATTTTCACAGCTGAGCTACCAATTAGGCTTAGAACAACATTGGAAGTATTTGACACAATGAGCATAGATTGGCCAACAAAACTCAGAGGGTTAGACGGCGTGTATAAACAGCAAGAACCACAAGTACATGCTGTAATAGCAGATTCTGTCACGATGCAGCCAGTCAGGGCAGATACCGAAAACAACCTGACTATACAAGAAACCTTGCGTTTCTTATGTAGAGAAGTTGCTAGCTTACGTAGTGATATTGCACAACTTCAGAGTCAGGATAGGTACACTAGACGTCGAGGGAGTCACTCGCGTCAACGCTTCGAAGGGCCACGCGGATGGTGTAAGGCACATTGCGAATACGGACGCAGTGCGAAGTGCCAAGGTGAAAATTGTATATACCCGCGATTAGGTGGACCCAAATGGAAAGGAAGCACAAAACCGGTAGAGAGAAATCCATCACCGGGAAAAGGACAAAACCCCCGCTAGTAGGAGCCGTAGGGGGGTTCCATTGCAAAGGCTCCCAGATATGCCTTTAAAAGGCATACTCAAAGCAAAAGATGCGACTAGAGCAAATAGCACCGATATAGAAGGCAAGAGAGTCCGATTCTCACTAAGCGGAGATCTTGAAAACATTGCCGGATTGTCCAGCAACAAGTTCATTATTAAGGATGAATTATCTGGATTAGAATTTCTCATCGATACGGGTGCTGAGGTAAGCATAGTTAGGTCAGACGTGGTGGAAGCAGATTGCCCCACATTTGATTATCAACTATGGGCCGCTAACGGTAGTCCGATAGGAGTGAAAGGGATGAAAGAAATGTCGGTAACGTTAGGCCAGAAATCTTCCTTCCGATGGAATTTTCTAGTAGCCGATGTCAAGGACCATATCATTGGCATGGATTTCTTGACACATTTCAAGCTGACATTAGACCCCAAAGCTAGGACTATCGCAGAAGGCGTAGGGATATCAACACCTACTGAGTCTAACACGTCGGCAGTTAGAACAGTCCTCTTACCTCGCCCAACAGTCGCACATGACTTTGCCGATATAATCGAGAAGCACCTAGCAGTGTTTCAACCTTTCAGTGCCAAAAGGATAGGTTTGAAGACAGGAGTAGAACACCAGATAGAATTGGTGGCTCCGTTGCCTTGTTCACCAAAGGCTCAACCATTGGCACAACACAAGCAACAAGTTGCTTTGTCCGAATTTCACCAATTGCGCAAAGAGGGGATTTGTAGAAGGTCAAATTCCAATTTTGCTTCCCCAATAGTGGTAGTTCCCAAACCTGAACCGGGTCAATGGAGGGTTTGTGGGAATTATCGTCTATTAAACTCAGTGACGAAGGGTGATTCTTATCCTCTCCCTAACCAGAGTACTTTGCTCCGAGATATAATGGGATATGAGGTTTATTCAACTTTAGATCTCCAGAAAGCGTACTATCAGGTACCAATGGAGGAAAGTTCGATACCACTCACCGCAGTCAGATTTCCAGGAGGGGGATCGCATGAATTTCTTCGAATGCCTTTTGGTTTGAAAAATGCCAGTCAGACATTCCAGCGTTTGGCTGAAGAAATCCTTCAGAATTGTCCATTTGCGAGGGTATATATAGACGACATAATAATTTTTAGTCGCTCACGAGACGAACATCGTACGCATTTGGAAACGGTTTTGACCAGGCTGGAACAATATGGATTAGTGGTCAAACCTAATAAGAGTAATATCGGTTGCTCTTCAGTTAAATACCTTGGTCATATACTTTCCAAAGACGGAATTAAACCTTTGGAAGATAAGATCCAAGCTATAAAGGACGTAACGGAACCCCGAACCGTACGCCAGTTGCGAAGGTTCTTGGGCATGATCAGCTATTATCGTCGATTCATTCCAGGTCTAGCCGGAATTCTTGGATCGTTAACACGCCATCTCACTCGTGAAAAGAGCACGATCAAGAAGTCTTGGCCTATAAACTTGAGTCCAGAAGACCGAGAAAATTTCCAAAAGGCCAAGGATATGTTAAGTGACGTAACCACATTAGCACCTGTAGATTGGGAAAAGCCTTTCGAACTAATCACAGATGCCTCAGATGTTGCATTAGGGGCAGTGCTACAGCAAAGAGATCAGGACATAGTAAGACCGATTGGGTTTTATAGCCGTAAGCTTAATGATCGAGAAAAACGTTATGATACGTTTGGCAAAGAGCTTCTAGCAGTGTATGCCGCAGTGCTACACTTCGAGCATTACTTAGACGGACATAAGTTTATGTTATTGACCGATCATAAGCCATTGATCAGCATACTTGGTAAAACAGCTAGGCTTAATTACTCTCGTAGAGTAAATTCCCAAATAACACGGTTAGCAGAGTTCGATTTCACTGTCTCATATTGCTGGTAAGGAGAATGTGGTAGCAGATGCACTTAGCCGACCGAATGAAGCTGATGTCGAGCTGATATTTCAAGGTCCTATTGAAAAGTTTAGATGATTCAATGCACGATTTCGTTAGTCAAATCGAGGAAGCGCAAGGATCGGATCCCTTTACATTAGTCTTGTCCAAAAGGCCAGGATATGTTCGTAAGCTCATAAGTGGCAAGTGGTTATTATGCGAAACATCTAGAAGTCAACCACGACCATATGTGCCGTTGGAGTTACGGGCCAAGATTATCCAAGTGTTACATGACATGGGGCATCCATCCATTAAAGCCACCATTCGATTAATCAACGACAGATACGTATGGCCGCACATGTCTAAAGACATACGGGTATGGGTAAGAGCCTGTGCCAAGTGTCAAACGTGTAAGGTGTGGAGACATACCAGAACCGAGATAAAGAATATTGGGATACCAATTGGACGGTTCAGACACGTACACATAGACATTGTCGAAATGCCTGAAGTTAATGGAAACAAATACTTGCTGACCATGGTAGATAGATTTAGTCGTCAATTTGAAGTGGCGATTTTAAAAGACATGACAGCGCAAGAAGTCTTGTTCGCGTTTCTACATAATTGGATATCGCGTTATGGTGTTCCGGAAAAGGTCACTAGTGATCGCGGTAGTCAATTTATGTCCGAGCTTTTCGTAAGATCCCTCAACATCATGGGAACCACTGTAATACATACTAGCGCGTATAACCCACGAGCGAATGGGATGGTAGAAAGGCTACATCGTGAACTGAAAGCTGCATTAAGGTGTACTAGTGGAACAAGCTGGATACACGATCTTCCTATAGTACTACTCGCCATGCGCAACAGATATAGGGCACAATTAGGTACTTCCATAGCAGAACTGGTTTATGGAGAACCATTAAGGTTGCCTGGAGATCTTCTTATAGAAACTCCAAGTAGTCTTGATTGGGCTTCTAGTTATGTAGATTGGTTTGTAGGAGCACTTAGAGACAAGATGTGTCGTTTGGCCCCGACCAAGACTAGAAAAGCTAAAACCAAATGCTATGTGTCCTCTGATCTAAAATCGGCTTCGCATGTGTATATAACTAATGAAAATAGGAAGAACTGCCTAACACCATTTTATAAAGGACCATACAAGGTCAAGAGGATGACTGACAAGAATGTCATCATAGAAATAAATGGCATTGAGGATTGTGTTACGTTGGATCGTTGCATTCCCCAGTTTATCTGGATAGACAGTATGACTGAATTAACAGATGCGTTGAATGACCGTTCCATGGGCGAATCTGATGTGTGCAATCCCACCATACAGGCACATAATGAAATGCAGAACTCTGAAGACGTGTTGTCTAATATAGCAAAATCTTATTCTACTGAATCACAGCATGAAAACTATTTGTCGATACCAGATGATTTTGAAGAACCAGTGAATGTTGTACCGGGCGAGATGACGACGTCAGGGGCGCCATTATGCACAACTCGTTCTGGAAGAGTGCCACGTCAGCCGAAGAACTATGATTACGTCTATTATTAGCCGTCTTTTTTTGAGAAGGTGGTGTATGTGGAGGAAGTTAAATCCTCCGCCTTATGTAAAATAACATTGACTGATAAATTTAAACCACCATGGCTGATTGTAACGAATTTTATTTAAAAAGAATTTTTTCTTTTTATTTTCCAGAACATTCTTTGTTTAAATACTTGATTTTGAATTGTGCGCCATTTTCAGTTTTTCGAGTATCTCGCTCCTTGACTGGTATTGTTATTTTGGTCTGCTGCATTTTAACATTTTCTCTAGTAAACGAATACTTCATCATCAAATATATTACTCCATCAATTGCCTTTTGTTCTAATATAATACAAGAGTGAAGGAGACGCCTTGGAACAGGTATATTTGATTTCATCTGTTGTTCACGTATATCTCTTTCCAGATTATTTGTTGGGAGATACCGCTGTCCAACTTTCGCATTCCGATTGCCTAACATTAAGTGTCGATTTAATTGTTATACCATATAGTCATGGAAACCGATATTAAATTTGAGGACACAAGTAGGTTAGTGCAGGACATTGCGGACTTGAACCTAGGAGACACAAATAGTAATATAAGCCTATCAGACTCTACTGTGAATTTTAGGACTTCAAGCGATCTGGCATCTATGGGGCTTTCAGACTCGAATAGGTTAGGGGCCTCAACATAACTCTGTTTTTACACAATATTTCTCTTAACTGTGATTTTAGAAACAAAACCCTATTAATTAAATTAAAATTGCAGTTCAAGAAATCTCAATTAAAACTGCTTGAAACTAACAGAGAAATATTGTGTAAAACCAGAGTTAGATTATTTGACCTTAAAGAGCACTATATTTGTCAAAATTGAAAATCGTTGGGTTGTAACACGGAGCCGCGTGTTATAATAGAACTGCATTTACAGTGGGACGAATGTAAACTCAGCCCCATCGAAGGCAAAACGAAATTGGAAATTGTGATCAATCGGATCTTTGTGAAACCGTCCATGCAAAGCTATTACCCGCGTACGCAAAACGCGGTATTGAAAAATATGAAGCTGGCACTCCGCAATCAAATTTCAAAAAATACTTGAGTAACAAATATGATGCCACAGTCGATTGGAGTGTTTTAAAAATGTATCGTTTATTCGTACGCCATATGGCGTATTCAAATCAGTCATAAATCTGGCCGCTGGAGATTTCTCGTTCTGAAATGTGGTTACTGGTACAATTCTAAACAATTAATCCTACAAAATATAATTAATAATTAAAGTAAAATATCCAGAGATATTGGAAATTTTAATTCCAAAACTTACATTTTACGCCTTCTTAACATTCTTATTTAACAATCTCTATCTATTTCTAAGGTATTTTACACAAGATTATTAAAGCACAACCAAATATTATAATTTTTATTGCCGAAGGACTTGGACTCTCTGGCGCATTTCAGACTGATAAGGAATTAAAAGATCTATGAAGGCTGTCGTACTTTAAACTTTTAAAGCCAGAAATATTTCGTGCTTTCGGAAACAGTAGTTAAAAATATATAAAATAGACCAATAAGGAAATAAAAAAAGATGTAAAACAACAAACTCAGAACATTGAAAATTGTGTATGTCTACGAAAACCCCATTTTGTGCCCAAAAGAAGTCGTTTCAAAAAATAAAAAACTAAGTAAACGTAACTATTCCATAATTAAAAGTGTTTGAAAAAACAAATGGTAATTAAAAGAGACCAGTAAGTGGAAAAGAATTGAAAAAATGAGTCGACTAAATCAGTACTGAAAATTTTATTCTGATACGTTAGAAGGTAATTAATTTCAGTTTTACGAGAACACGTGTTGAATAATTTTTTCATGAACAACAACATAAATTTTGATCTTTGGCGAAAATGTCACAAAGTTTTGTAGGGAACTGTTAATATGCCGTCCAGAAGTATTACTTTTCCTGAGAAATAAAGTTTTGAATAAAATTTGTTATGGTCTCCTTGTTTAATGTAAATCTAAATCTTTTGGTAAGCATTTTATCAAATTTTATATTTGAACTATTTAATTGGCTTTAATTAAAACGAAAAAATGCTTTTACAGGCAATGAATACACTACGTAAATCGGGTTTAACTTATGTCATTAGATTTCCAAACAATAACAATTTTTACTTTATGGAAGAAATTTTGTTGCAACAATGACCTCAGACAAATTATAATTTAAAACTCTTTTACTTTGTTTCAAGCAATATATGATCCAGCGTATTAAAATTTGTAATTTAATTTTGACAATTTTTCAGAGAACTATTCTGATCCTTTACATCACTGTACTCTCTGAGAAAAAGAAAAGAAAAAAGAATAAAATCTCGTTTTGCGAGGCTTGATTAATAATGTAGGGCAGTGTTCAAACCCAGTTAAGAAACTGATTATTATTATTCCCATAGTTAGCCAAAATTTTTAGTAATGCTGGACTGTTGCATACTTGTTAATTGCTTCAACACTGATTTGATGCCAACTAATCACAAGTAATTGCTATATAATTTGCTAGTTATAGTAGAAGGTCATGCACTTGAAGCGAAATAGAGCAGTGTGAAAGGGTTGGAGAGCCACAGCGTAAAAATTGCAAAATGAAATGCAAATGAATTTGTCAGGTTTAAGTTGTAATCTGGACAGACTGAATCTCTCTCGGTGATAGTTTTATACGACCAAAGGAGCTAGTGTGTGCTCGACGTTGTGATCGTGACATTCGTTAGTATATGTGTACTGTGTAACTGATGAAGTTGCGGTATTCATTAAAATGGCCTATATCATGATAAGAAACCGGTGACTACTTAGTGTTGTTACACAAAGCGTTAGCTCTAAATAGTTTGTCATACCAAAATAAGCAAGTGTGGGCTCATGCGTGCGCCATACGGTGCAAAAGTATGATGTATATTTAAAAAATGGCATAACACCGAACAGCTGTTTAGAGACACCACACAATTGTTAGCTAAGAACAACTGTTTATGCAACATGGGAAATGTATGAGAAAATTAATTAATCATTTGGATCCATGGAGATCCCGTGACGTGAAATAGGGTGAAAGCGGTGCACATAATGTTAAAATTTCATAAGCACAATAACGAAATATTGATGGGAAATTATTTTATCACTTAGACTACGTGCAGAGCAATTTATTACTAGGTTAAATTTGCAGGCATATAAAACCTGAAACGCACGTAGAAGGTTTTAAGTCGCGTTATCTGGCGGTTCGATAAAAGACTTCAACCTGTCTATGCCTACCGATGTGTGTTGCGCTCTGCATGATAATAAAGAATTTTGGCTGTCTGAACAAAATCAGGTAGGGGACGCGATACCTCGGTTGCAATGGTATAACACGAACGTCGTTACGAAGGAGTACTTTCTTGCAGCTATGGAGCTGAGGATGAACAAAAACTGGTTGAGAAGCAGATATGTGACTGAAATGAAGTCAGAGGCGAGAAACTTTGACTTGTGGATCATCTTCTGTGGTTAGTAAACGTGGAAGCTGATTAGGCAGGTGCAATTCCATGCATTTCAGGCTCTGGTATGCAGACGTTCTAATAAATTTGCATATACGGGAATGCATAGCAAGTAAGACTACAGATAAGGTATTAACCCACTTGCCATTAATGGACGAGGATGCTACAGCTGTTTCGAGTTCCCTACGCAATCTTTCTGTGGTCTGGAATAAATTGCATCCTATGAAATGAATGATAGTTTTAAAAAGACCGGATAAGAAGCATATAACTATTTCAGAAATGATCTCGTTGGGAACACCATAATGTGATATACATGCAGAGATAAATCCATTATTGACTTCGTCTGGAGAAATTGTGTCAAGAGGTAAAGCAGCAGACCATCGAATAGATATGTCAAACATAATTAGGATGTAGGTCAAATCTTGAACCTGAGTTAAATAAATTCTGTCAATGTAGACGATGGCTAGGCGAGAAGTAGTTTGGAAATGTTCCAACTTAGAATGAGTGTGCCAGGTGATTTTGTTTTTCTGGCATATAGTACACCCTGAGACTTATCGCTTAGCACTCTGCTTGAGTTTATGACCCCAGAAATGGGCTGTAATAAGTTTGACAGTGGCCTTAATAACTGGATTTGAAATAGAGTGGATGGAGTCGAAAACCTTTCTATAAAGGCTGATTGGCAAAACTTGCTTATGGGGCTGATACTGAGTCCGTGATCTCATAAGTGTGATAGGATATTAAGTAGATGCTTGGCATGAGAATCTATGTCTTGAGAAAAAGCAATTATGTCATGAAAATATGACATTTTAGAATGTTTCGTAGTTATAGTGATAGCCTTTGCGGGGCAGCTGTCTATTTAGTAATGATTTCCTATATTTTTATGGTGGTCGTTTTCCCCACCCGTTCCTTGATCAGTCCCTGATATATTCCGAAGGGTGAAGTAAGAAAACTCATCCATTTTCATCCGTTTATTGCAAGTTGTGTAGCTAAGCATAAATCGATTCACAGTTAAACAAAACGGACCGTGCTCTAGACGGCAACAGAACGATATATTGTCAACACAATTGAATGTTTTATAAACAAGTAGTTATCAATTCACAGATAAACAAAACGGACCGTGCTCTTGACGGCAACTAAACGATATATTGGCAACAAAATTGAATGTCTTATACACAAGTAATTATCAGGAACACAAACGTCTGAATCGTGATGAATACATGTAAATAATTGAAAATATATGATGATATAAATCCAGATTGATTAGCAATTTAGTTTAAAGTCACTGGTAAATATTGTCACTGATAATTGATGGATAAAAATCGTGTAAAAACGGTCTTGAAAAAACATCACAAATAATTATTCCACTGTTTGCTAGGTTTTAAATGATTTAGTTATAATAATCCATTGAACTTTGATGTCCTGATGCGTAGAATCAAATAATAAATCCACATGGGCACTATAATCCATCGCAAGTTCCCTGCGTATTGGGCGCGGGTATATATATTTATTAAACAAAACCCTATTAATTACAATTAAAATTGTAGTTCGAGAAAAATGAATAAAAACTGCTTAAAACTAACAGAGATTGTTTCTAAAATCACAGTTAAGAGAAATATTGTGTAAAAACAGAGTTAGACTATTTGACCTTAAAGAGCACTTTATTTTTCAAAATTTAACATTGTTGGGTTGTAACGCGGAGTCGCGTTTTACAACATATATTAATCGGCGTCATCGCAGACTATGATGTCCATGAATCTCGATAATATCTGAGTGGTACACTTGAAACAAAATGTCATAAAACTGT
The DNA here is from genome assembly GCA_029291075.1 of Eudiplozoon nipponicum. NCBI lineage: Eukaryota > Metazoa > Platyhelminthes > Monogenea > Mazocraeidea > Diplozoidae > Eudiplozoon > Eudiplozoon nipponicum. Next base: position 58,758 of record JAQBSW010003125.1, read on the forward strand.
ATTCAATAAAGCCGAAATTAGTGATGACCGCAGTTTATTCAATATTTACTGGCGCTACCGGAATGTGGTAGTAAGCTTGTCTGAGGTCAATCACTGAAAAGTCATTGTCACCGCTGAGTCTTTCAAGAATTTGTTTATATTTGGAATGTAGCGACTTAGATTAATTCGCCGAAATATTGTCAAAATTAAATTCAAATTTTAATAAGATGGGCCAATGAGAACGCGCAAAATTCCTGGTGACCAATTGCATGCGTCTTTGCATCTATATAAGCACGGTGCAATTAATACGCAACACAAATTCTGCTTTACTCGCTACGTGTGATTGCAGTCGCTTTCTCTGCATCGCTGGCTGTCTACGAAGACTATTCTACTTGCGTTTATCACGCTGTGCTAATTTTTGGCTAAACTTCAGTCACGCCAAACTTCTTGTTGTTGCGCATTCAGTCATGCGTAATCGATCATATATATATTGGATTTCTACGTGTGTCAGCTACCTCGGTATTGCCACAGATACTTAAGAAGACTGTCTGACCCTTTGAACAGCAACTAGCATTTCCTGTTGCGACAATTCTAGTTATTCAGGTGCATCTACACAAATAATAATCAGCCTACGAACATGGGGAGAGAGCTAGTGTTAAGAAGGACTTCTGAACACCCTCACGTTGCAAAAAATTATAAAATCTTAGGGCACATACCGGAAAACGCTTTTGTCGCCCTGTTAAGAGCTACCCACAATAATTGATTCTTTCACTTTTCGTTGGTTTTTTTAGTAACGTCGCACGGCACTGCCTTCCAGTCGGTGCCTTAAAATACTGTAACGACACAAATAAATTTCCGTCATATTGCGTAAATTAAATTCAATTCTATTTACGCTGCACCAATGAGCAAAAAGCGAAACTTGCCTTTAACCAATAGTGTGCATGTAGACATATATTTCTATGACATGGCTATTTAAGCACGTTAAATTTACCATGCAGTTCAGTTTTCGCGTTTGCATTCTGCTGTGCATTACGTGTGCGTGCTGTCTGCTGTCATCACCTACGCTGATTATTGGATTGTCTTCACCAACAATTGGCAACATCAGTGACGCCAATCTTGTTGCAGTACAACTAGAGTGACGAGCCCATTAATGCAGAACTTCAACGAAGATTCCCCATCGAGATTACAACGGAACAACAGAAGGAACCACAGCCCAAATCAACCCAAGAGTCTAGGAGAATCTCTGGACGTCTTCACACTTACGGAACTTCTCGACATTTGCCGGTGAACGCACGACCGGCCCTATTAAGGCCCCCCTAACAGTACATAACTCTTTTTTACGGCCCTTTAACCGAGTGTGTAACATCGTATGGTATTTATTTGAAGCTAGGGCATTTACAATACTGTAAACGCCCCGGCTTCAAGTAAATGCCGTACGACGTTACAAACTCGGTTAAGGTGCTATGGTTATAGTCTATTGTTCTGATAGGGAGCCCTTAACAGAGCCCGGTCGTGCGTTCTCCGGCAAAATGCCGAGTGTGAAGATGTCCTAGAGCCTTAGGTTGACTCCGGCTGTGGTTCCTTCTGTTGTTGCGTTACAATCTCGATGTGGAAAACTTCGTTGAAGTTCTGCATTAATTGGCTCGTCTCGCTGCTTGTACCGCAACAAGATGACTCACAGATGTTGCCAATTGTTGGTGAAAAAAATCAAATAACCAGCGTAGGTATTGACAGCCGACAGCACGCACACGTAACGCGAAGCAGAAGGCAAATGCGACAACTGACTTGCATGGTAAATTGCCGTGCTTAAATACCATGCCATAGTAATATATATCTACTTGCACACTATTGGTTAACGGCAAGTTTCGCTTTTTTCTCATTGGTGCAACGTAAATAAAATTGAATTTAATTTACGCAATATGTCGGCAATTAATTTGTGTCGTTAAAACACTTTCCTCTCTGAAATAAAAGGAAAAAAATTCCTCTCTGCGAGGCTAGATAAGAAATTTATGACAGAGTTCGAACAGAATTAAGCAAAAATATGATGTACCATAAATGCTGGGCCTTTTCTCTGAAGGCTGGTCGGCAGAACTGGCTTGTTGGGCTGCGTACCCGTGAAGTAAACAATTGTTAAGCCTTCCCACAGACGGCATATGAACTTGGTTGGGTGACGGGCTATTGATCTTTGAATGTGAATGTCACCGCGTTGTTCCGTTCGCAGGAGGGTTGGCGTTAGTGCAGGTTCACTGAGTGGAACGGAGTTGACAGTGAATGGTGACGGCAAAGGTGGTTGTAGAGAGACGTCTGGCCTGGAAAGAGCATCTGCAATGAAGTTCTGTTTGCCCTTGACGTGAAAGACGTCAAATTGCCATTCGCTTAGTCGTGAAAGCTGTCTTTCCACTCTGGCAGGGTACTTGGCGATAGATGAAGTTGCGTTTCAAAGTGCGCTAACTAATTGTGCATGATCTGTGAAAACAACAAATCTGCTAATGCCAACGATGTTGATAAAATGGCGCACTGCGTCGTGGATGACGAGAAGTTCTCGACCGAAAGTGTCGTACCACGTTTCTACTGGTTGGAGAGTACGCGAGTAGAAACTGACAGGCTTCTGAACTCTGTCGATCTCTTGTTCCAACGTGGCTCCAATAGCGAATTCAGAAGCATCTGTCGTGAGTAGAAATGGTTTTTCAAAATCTTGATGTGGTAGCATTGTGGCATTTGCTAACGAGTTGATGACGAGTCGAAGTAATTCCTCATCTTCGGATGACCAAGCAAGGATGGAATTCTTGCTAAGTCCTTTTCGGTTCCGCAGGTGCCTGCACAAAGGATAAAGTTGTTTTGATAGGCCCGGAAGGAACTTGCGATAATAGTTTAGTACTCCCAGGATTTTCTCCAACTAGCTAACAGTCCTCGGGGACTTGATATTCTTGATTGAATTCGTCTTTGACGGCAACGGTTGAATAACTTGGGCCGTGATACGATGCCATAAGAAGTCCACTGATGTAGTTGCAATCTGCGTCTTGTCACAGTTGATCTTGAGTCTGTGGTTGGATAAGCGTGAGAGGACATTTCGTAGATGCTTTGCATGAGATTCTAAATCTGGACTGAATACCATAATGTCATCGAGATATGACATAAAATAAGCAGAGTCGTCGCAAAGTCTGTTGTCGATGAGACTTTGAAATGTCTGTGTAGCACACTTAAGTCCAAAAGGCATGTAAAGATATTGGAAAAGTCCAAATGGAGTGATGACTGCAGTTTTCTCGATATCCTCTGGTCCTACCGGGATGTGAGGGTAGGCTTGTCTGAGGTCAATCACTGAGAAGAAATTGCTGCCGTTGAGTTTTTCAAGTAAAGTGTTAATATTTGGAATAGGATTTCATGTGGCATAACCAGCTGTTCTTAGCTAACAATTGTGTAGCATTTTTGAACAGTTCTTTGGTATTATGCCATCTCTGAGGCAATGTTCGTGTACATATTTTTATGCAGTTACCTTTGATTTTAATGTATATATTTTTACATTATAATGTATTTCTCACACATGACATTACACTGCCTATTTTGGTATGACCAGCTACTTGGAGCTAACGCTTTCGTGTAGCAACATTAAGTAGTTAACAGCTTCATATCATGGTACAGGCCACTTTCAATGCATATCTCAACTTCATCAATTGCACAAAGACCACTCTACAAATGGCATGACCACAACGTCGAGCTTTCTAGATCCTTCGTTCGTATACAAACGCATTGACGACGATCCAACCTGCTTAGGTTTTAACTTAAACCTGGCAAATTCAGAGGCGATTTACCTCGAAATCTTCACGCTGCGGCTCCAAAATCTTACACTGCTCTATTTTGCCTCACGAGGTATGACCAACCAATAGAGCTAACAATTTGTGTAGCAATTCCTAATGGTTACCTGGCATCATATCATTGTTGAAACAACTGACAAGCATAATTAAGCCCAGCATTTATGGTACATCATATTGTTGATTAATTCTGTTCTAACTCTGTCATACATTTCTTATCTAGTCTCGCAGAGAGGAATTTTTTTCCTTTTTTTCAGAGAGGAAAGAGTTGTAACGACACAAATTAATTGCCGACATATTGCGCAAATTAAATTCAATTTTATTTACGTTGCATCAATGAGAAAAAAGCGAAACTTGCCGATTAACCAATAGTGTGCAAGTAGACATATATTACTATAGCATGCAAGTCAGTTGTCGCATTTGCATTCTGCTTTGCGTTACGCGTGTGCGTTCTGTCGGCTTTCAATACCTACGCTGGTGATTTGATTTTTTTCACCAACATTTGGCAACATCCGTGACTCATCTTGTTGCGGTACAACCAGCGAGACGAGCCAATTGATGCAGAACTACAACAAAGTTTTCCACATCGTGATTACAACGCGACAACAGAAGGAACCACAGCACAGAGTCAACCCAAGGCTCTAGGACATCTTCACACTCTGAATAATTCAGTAGAACGCACGACCAGGCCCTGTTAAGGGCCTCCTATCATAACAATATCTACATTCAGAGCACCTTAACCGAGTTTGTAACGTAGTACGGCATTTGCTTGAAGCCGGGGCGTTTACAATACAAATTGGAATACCGTATTTCTAGTTCAGCGCTAATTTCGTAATATTTTGTGTAAAAATTATACTGTTTAAAATAAATTATTCCAATATTCTGCGTCTTAAATCAGCGAATGTAACTTATAGAGCCTAATTATTTTGTGGAATGTTTAACTTGCGTTTTCCTATTTTTGTTTTTGATATAAATACGTTTATCTTACAAAATACTGTGTCTTTTAAATTTATCTATCATTGTAATTTATCTAACGTTCATTTTATTTGTTTCGTCAGCTTGTATAATGTGCAATTGCTGCTTTGCGTTTGCTTTTTGTTCATCGTTCCACATACCTTTATGCTGCTATGCTTAAGAATGGACGAACTAGCTCTTCTGTTTACTTCTGCTTATGAAGATAGCTCTCAATCGCATAATGCCGAATCATCAAAGCTTAAATTTGACAAAAGTATTGCTAAAGAGCCTCGGTTAAAAAGTAATTGTATTCCAACCAAAAATAAATGCCTAAAGGATGCAAATTGTGGAAAAAAGTCTTATGTAGCTCATCTACCTGATGTTCTTCCTCCAGAAGCGTTTGAAGGAAACATTGAATATAAGGTTGGCGAATTTCATATATCTAAATAAAAATTATTTAACTTATATGAGCGAAAAATGTTGAAATTCGCCTTATTTGAAATTTCGTTGTGCCTTCAGCGATCTACTGCAAATTAATTATAGACTATCTTCTTCATATTATTTTATGATTCATTGCTCTGTTTTTCAAAGCCATAGAGTGCAGGACTTTCAAAAATATTCTGCTACAATAAAGTTAAACAAAGTTTGAGATATTTTTCTTTCGTTGATATGATGGAATGGTTTTCATGATGGTGATGTATTTATATTTACTTGTGACATTGAAAACATATTTATGATCAAGTTCCAAACTCTATCTTTTTGATTTGTCTTGATTGAAGCTCGTTCAATTTTGGCTTTTAGCATGATTTATGTGTGTCGATTCTTGAGAGTACAGTTATTAATTAAAATGATGTATTTTATCTTTCATCAGAAATTAAGCAATTAATTTGTACGGAGTCTAAGAGTGTGTATTGAATTTCCCTTTGGCCATTGGGTAGGTAGTGATTCATTATTTCTTCAATTTAAGGTTCTCATCAACCGGGCGACTCTTAAGTGAGCGAAGTTATGCAACCTCATCTCTTAATAATACGAGTTGCTGCCAGAGATACTTTAACACATCTCCCAGTAATATATCCGAAGATATGATGGATTAATGCTTGATTCTTTATTAATACAGCTAAGATTGCCAATCAAATGAAAAAGCCTGTTTATATTTGTAAACCATTATTATCAATACAGATTTCCGAAAGCCTTGTCTGTTACTACGGCCAAAATTCAACAATGAACTGTGTAATAGATAGACAAGTTGTTTTTAAATCCACAACGTATATGTTGGCATTCAGGCTGATAGTTTACATAAATAAAAGTTTAACTGAACAGTCTAAACAACTCTCTAGATATCGTATCTGCAATCTGTAATAATACTGTAGTTTTCGCGAAAGGCTTTCTTTAGAAATTAAACGAACATTGGTTGCGCGGGTGGTGATAACAATTATTATAATCAAGGTTGCGGTCTTGATATAAACACCTGACCCATTAATTACTTACATATGTCAGTATATGTCAGTATACACTATACAATTCTAAGTTTATACTGACATATGTAAGTAATTAATGGGTCAGGTGTTTATATCAAGACCGCAACCTTGATTATAATAATTTCTTTAGAAATAATTGAAACTTTAAAACAATTTTTATAATCTATTACTTCTGTGGCGTCGATCAACATCAGGAAGCACATTTCGTAATAATCGTGACACCAGGCAGTTCAACAAAATCATTGTATATTTTTTCTTGCAGGCTGTCAGTATATAGGCAATTGTGTATTAGGAATTGCGTGCCTAGTAACTTTTTATTCAAGCAGGACCTGTAGGAAATACGAATATCAACATGATTAATCAGTAGGAGCCGGTAACATGCCCTATAACCAATATATATATATTATGACGAATATGTATTCAAACGGTAAGGAAATTCACTTTATAAAGACGTCCACTGTGATACGTTAATGCCAAAGTGCAGTGTAATATGTACCGAGCCTTTGAAATTTATCAACACATTTATCTTTTGGAGATAGGCTAAATTTCATCTTGTGGTAAGAACAAAATTTAATCTAATATATAATAGTTATTTATTTTTGTTCCAGAGACCTAGTATGTAAACAGTTATGAAATAGGTATTGTGTTCCTTGTAACATATTTGTTTACGCCTGAAAAATGTATATCATGTACACATGCATTTCTTATTTACTGGAATCTCCTCAGTATTAGCCGATTCTACGTGCAGTACTCACTGTGTATTTGGTCAAGAAATGTTGGGCAGTTGTATCGTAGAATTTCACCATGCGAATGTTTATTGAGGCAATAATGGAGTTAACTTGCTATAACGTATCTAAAACTATCATTTCAAATCTAACTCATTACATATAGTATAAACCCAATCTATAAAAGGTACAAGCACAATGGTTTTCACTGAAATTTAGTTACAATCAACACTGGAAGCCTGTTTTTCCAGGAAATCCATACAGTGTGGCCTCGATCGACATCAGTTGTCACGTTTTTGGTGATCCTGAAATCATTCAATGGAGTATATAATATTTTTATATTAATTTTTCCGGAGAAAAAAATTGTGTTAAACATTTCAAACGTAGTAACAAATGAGTTCAAATTGGACCTGAATAGATATGCAATTGCCAGCAGGGATAAAATAGTATATACTATTGTAAACGTGTGTCTCATGCCTAATCGCAGATTTTACCGTCCAGCTGGTTCACATGACTTGAACTAAGATTTCATATATGCAGGGCGTTGTACCGGCTGATACTAATGAGTCGCCGGTAGAATATGTAACGAATGTGTATCTAAGATAATACATCTTTTTCGCGTTGACTTTCTTGTATCCTTCTGGTCCTATTTGAAATCACTTGTTACTAGATACGCAATTCCTAATAAACTATTGTTCATATATTAGTTCTTTGCACAAAATAATTTATGGCGATTTTATGTTCAACTGACTGCTGTCATTATTATGACGAAGTGTGATAATCGATGTCGTTCGAGTGTATGGTTTTTCTGGAGTAACAGTCGTACTGAATAGGTTTTAATTCTTAGTTTGTGTGAAATTTAGTCTATCTCGCAAATCATTGAGTTAATATAATTTGCGGGAATGGTATCTTAGAAAATGTTGTGGAAGCACCATAACTGCTTGTAGGCATTCGTATATGATAATTTACCGCCAAACTGTTCCATATGTCTTCACCAAATATATAGTCGGCTCAGAGAGTATTATCGGCTCGTGGTGATGAGTTATTAACGAGCACGATTATACATTTTGTGACCAGATGGAAAACTCCGAATAAAAACCATCACTAGGAATGGGCGACCTAGTGTTCTTTTACAGTCTACATGTAACCATGACAAGTACCACTTACAATAATTACATACTGCATCGGCCGTCGCGCAGTATAAAAAGGGTCGCCTTATCTGCTGAGCCGTGCAGGGTGGATAAGCGAAAACAGGCTACTGCAGGCAACTCTATCTCCGATTCTGCCTCCGTTCCTTCCCCTTCCTTTTCTCAATTTAACAATAACACTCTTTTAGATACTATAAATATGGTTGGTTTAGATCATAACACGGAGCCCAATACCAGGTTGCCAAATATCGGAAATGGTTCTAGTAGACGATCATTCATTAAACCTAAGTTAGGTTTTAACGTAGGCGGATTTAATGTGCGAACATTAAAACAACTTGGACAGTAAGAATCTCCTGCTCGTACGTTGGATAAATTAGAAATCGACATGTGTTGCACCATCCCTATCTACGCGTTATTGGCTTCGAACATCTGGTTTCACAGAGTCCTCTCAAGCCGGTAAATGAGGCGTTGGTATTGCCCTTAGCGCGCGAGCTGAAGCTTGCTTACTTGAATGGATCCCTTTAAATAGTCGATTTTGTGCGGCACGTTTAAATACATCTACTAAAATCAAAGCAAAAAACCGTTATCATCGTTGTCTCTTCGTTGTATCTGCATATTGCTCCTACCGATTGCAGCACAGAAGAAAGCAAGGACGCTTTTTACTCAGAATTAAGCTCCTTACTAAGTGAAGCACGAAGTTCGTATATAGTCCTGGTTATGGGTGACATGAATGCTCAAGTTGGTCGCTTAAGTAACACAGAATTTCATTTAGGTGGAAGATACACTCTAAGCTCGACTCGCAATGATAATGGTGAACGGCTTTTGGATAGCTGCGCTGAACATAGACTATATTTAAGTAGTACAAATTTCAGACGTAGTGTTAAACGTTGTGCTACATGGCGTCCTCCAGCACCCGGACAACGGTGGACTCAAATAGATCATGTAGCAATTACTTATAGATGGCGTGGTTGCATCCAGGATTGTCGCTCTTTTTGGAACACTTATGTCGACTCGGACCATGCACGAGTGGTGAGGGGACACCACTTGTACCAAATTCCCAAGAAACTCCATGAAATTGGAGCCGGCTTATCCTCCAAAAGGAGTCAGCGCAGTAAAGTAAAGTAAAGTATGCACTTATCCGTTGTATATTTGCTCTAACATTTTCCGGGAAAATAATTAAGAATAAACTCCAAATTGATGTAGGCAAACTCGAACAACCGTCCTTCGGACATAACTAAAAGTTAATCTAATTGGTATGAATAACGAAAATCCGAATATACTTTGGTCCAAGATAAGTTCCACTATGCACAATGCAGGTACTACTGTATATGGCATAGCAGGCCCCCGTAGAAATAATCACTGGCTCTCTGTAAAATCTATGGAGATACTCGAAATAAGGCGCCAAATTCCACCTGGCTCGACTCATAACAATACCCGTCGCAATATATGACGCCAACTTAAGCGCAGTCTAAAAGGCGATCTCGAAAACTTTTGGAACAGAAAGGCTGAAAAAATGGAACTAGCTTTCGCGTCAGATAATAGTCGCTGTTTGTTTAAAAGTTAGCGAAACTATAAATGATAGTAACAACGAATTAATAACCGATAAAATAAGTCGTCTTGACAGGTGAGCTGAACACTTTAGAGATCAATTTTCTTGGCCACCCGCGTCAGTTCCGATTCTCGATAGCATATCTGCATCAACAGTTTGGAATGTTAGTCTCGAAGGACCATCCGAGTTAGAAGTACACGATGTAATCCTATCTCTTAAGCGCCGCAATGCCGCAAGCCCCGATGATTTACTTCCGGTATTGTTTAAGGATGGTCGACCATCATTCCCATCTCCAAAAAAGGCAATCGTAATTTGTGCGATAACCATCGTGGTATAAGTTTGACTTCGGTCGTATCAATATTATTTGCTTCGATTATCTTACGTCGTCTTAGCGCTTCACGTGAATCACATACAAAAGAAGAACAGGCCAGATTCCGCGCAGGACGAGGTGGTATAGATAATATTTTTACGTTAAGGCAAGTTCTCGAACCGAGACATTTATATCACCGTCCCACAATAGTCGTCTTTCTAGACTTCAAGGGTGCCTTTGATTCGGTGGATTGCAATGTTTTATTCCATATCTTGTCGAAAAGCGGTGTGCCCACAAAATTTGTTAATATTATACGAGCTCTCCACAAAAATACTTCTGGTCGCGTTAAGGTCTACAAAGAATTAACGCATAACTTTACAACCAGCAGTGGTGTTCGTCAAGGTTGTCCATTTTCCACATTTTGTTTAATTTTGTAATCGATGCTATTATTAACAACACTCTCCCACACATTCAGGACGCTGGAGTTGAAGTTCTCCCGGGAGTTAAACTAATCGATCTTGACTATGCGGACGATATCGTACTATTATTCGACAATCAGCATGCTGCCCAGACCACCTTAAATAGATTAACAGACGTTGTTCCGTCTTTCAGTATGAAATTCGCACCCTCTAAATTTAAGATACAGTTACAGGATCACCCACCACTCACTCCAACGTTGCGACTGCAGAATGAAGATCTTGACATAGTCGACAGGTTTTCATATCTTGGGAGCTCTATCAATAACGTAGGCAATATGTCCGACGAGGTGAGAATACGGATCGCGAAAGCTAGTGTAGCTTTCTCGAACCTTCGTCATTATGGAGAAACGCGAATATTTCACTTTGCCTTAAAGGTCGTGTTTACAATGCATCTGTACGCACAGTCTTACTATACGCTAGTGAAACTTGGCATCTTAGAGTTGATGATCTGAGACGCTTACAGGCATTCGATCATCGTTGTTTGAGAAGTATTGCACATTTAAATACTGTTTGTTGCGAAGAACTAATATATATGCAAGTATGTATTAGGTTTTGCGAACCTAGTAACAAATTAGTTCAGTTGTGACCAGAAGGATAAACCAAAGGCAGCATTAACAGAAAGTATAATCTCATGTAAATTCGTTTCGTCGCCAGTAAGCACGAAACGAATGTACATGAGATTATACTTTCCGTTCATGCTGTCTTTGGTTTATCCTTCTGGTCACAACTGAACTAATTTGTTACTATTTCATTTAGTTTCTAGTTGGATTCTTATTGAATGTCATTTGTTGTAAACTTCATATTACCGTTCCCTTGTGCAGAGATAAAAACTTTTGTCTGATAAGAGAACTTTTCCTTCTAACTTGAGTCTGTACAGCTTATTTAGATTTTTTACTGCATACTAACACAAGTATTGTGGCTAATATAGGATCCATGCGTAAACTGCCGTTATGCCAACGTAGTTAACCTATCTCTTAATCGTTGCGACGCCGCACGCCCTCATGATTTGATTCCAGGCTTTTTAAAGCATGATTGAGACAATTTGTGAAGTTTTGTCTAATATTTTTCGTATTATATGAAATATTTGTGGAAAGTTGACTATCATTTTTATCTTCAGAATATGCAATCCGAAATTTTGCGATAATCGTCACGGTATAAACTTGACTCCAGTGGTGTCTAGGTTATTTGCGTCGATTATTTTACGCCGTATTAGTGCTTTGCTTTTATCGCTTTCTAGAGAAGAACATGCCAAATTCCGGTCATAACGAGATTGCACAGATAATATTTGTAGTTTCAGACAAGTTATTCAACAACGACTTTTATATCACCGGCCAATTTTTTCCGTCCTTCTAGACCTCAAAAGTGAATTTGACATAGAAAATCCAGATTTTATAGTCGATATTCTGTCGATAAATGGTATGCCAACGAAATTCGGAAACATACAGGCTCACTACACAAAAGCTTCTGGTCGCATTAGGGTATACACAGAGCTGTACATCTCTTCTAGTAGAAGTGGTGCCCATCGAGGATGTTCACTTTCTCCATATGTGTTTAATTTTGTCATAGTTGCCAGTATAAATTATAATCTGCCATACATTCAGAATAGCATAATCGAAGTTCTCTCAGGCGATAAATTATTCTGCTTTGACTGTGGAGGCTATTGAATGATTTTTCGGCAAACGAGATTCTGACATGACAACATTGAATAGTTTATCAGTCTTCGGTCCCTCTTGGTATGCAATTCACACCCTTAAATGTCAGATACTTCCAGAGTATCCTCCATCAGTCACTTAAAATCTGTGGCTCTAAGATGAAAATATGAATGTTATTGACATGTTTTCATATATTAGAGCTATATTAATCATCCTTGCAATATGAGTGACGAGATGAATATGAGAATCGCGAATGCTAGAGTAGCAGTCTCCAACAATGTTCATTTGTGAATACCCGAGAGTTACTCACTTTGTATTAAAAGTCGTGTGCATAATGAAACTTTAAATGTAGGTTTGTTTTACGCTCATAAAACGTTGTCCTTCAGAGACGAAGCTTATTGACGCTTACAGGAAAATGGTCATCGTTGTTTGAGAAGCATAACCAATATTGTTTGCCAACAACGAATAAAAAAACGCTGCCACCCGTAGACATATTTCCGGATCTGTCAACAAGTGCTCCTCGTTGGACAACCAAATAGGGCTCCATCAATAATGTTGACTTGGTCATGTTCTATGTATACCCTAAATTCGATTGCCTTCTTAATTTTCTTTTCTTAGGTGTGCAAAGTTAGCTGCAAGGTTAAGTCGTATTTATAGAGTGATACAAGGAAAACTGCAAGGTCTCTGTTTTGCCATTCTGCATTGCCTTAAATCTGACCTGGCCATAATGGTGTATATGGAGGTCTAAGTTGCCTCATTTCGGTGCGTTGCCTAGGTAATTATCTCGGTCTGAACTAGATCTTTCACTACATAAATAATTTAACTTAAACATTTTCTTGGTTTAAAATGATTAGAGTTGTAATTTTATGTATTGAACTATAAGTTTATTAAGAAGCAGGTACAAACAACGCAGTTAAAGAAAGTCATTTTCATTTCGCCAGAACTTGGTTGTAGTATCTGGTGCTTAACATATTCAGATTTGTTTAAAGCAAGTGGGATTAAGTTGGATCAAACACACATTACACGTAAAAAAGCAGGACACGGGCAACTCATGGTGAGACAGACACCTACGCGCGCGCACATACAATTCATCAAAATATATCCACATCATATACGGAATACTATTGTTTATTTAGCTGAAGGTTAAGGATGCTGCATACGACAGTCTCCCTTGTGCGTAATTCCTTTTCGTTTTTTGCTTTACAGAACGCTTGGGAGTTCACTTGATTTGAAGTGTGGTTTTTGTAAACAATACGTCCATCTATTCGTCATGTCCACCCGCGCAGCCAGTAATCGTTTATAAATAAATGTGTTCAGCGATTGCGGAAATGTTCTCTCCTTTGACAGTTGTAGTTAGCCTTAAATGCTCTTTAATTCACTTTATTAGTCTGCTAGACTGGTCTTCACTGCGCAATAAGCAGTTATGACACTGGTATAAATAATCAATTTCGACTGTTCGATTGCTGGCAGCTTATCGTTTTCATTTATATTTATCGAAGATTTGGTTTTATAATTGAATAGAAATTATGTGCGTACATTTTCTGTTTTTTTGAGATGCTATTAGTTTTATTGGAATTCGCATATTATGTTCTTTGTATTGTCTTACACGCATTTTTAATCGTAAACTATATCAAATCCTCGTTAGTTACCGATCTGTCTTTATTTAGTTGGCTTGATTTGAGCTTCGGTTCATCATCAAGAACACTGCTCAGTTGATAAATATAATAATTGATATCCATAAAATAAATACCCGAGCCATTGTCTAGCTACATTAATTTAATTTCGTTGTTATGTTGCAATTCTTGAGTCCTACGTGCTCCCTCTTTATCAAATTGAATGTGATAGAATTGCGTTGGCATTGGTTAGTATGAACGATGTTGAAGCCTTCGGAAGAAAGGGACGAATACAAACCCAGCCCGATCGAAGACAAAAAGGAAATGGAAATTGTGGTCAATCGGATCAGCGTAAACTGTTAGTGCAAAGCTAAAGCCCGCGTACGCAAAACGCGGCATTGGAAAATTGAATTGCGTGTTTTATCTTAAAATGTTCGTAGGCAATACATTGTTCCGCTCTATGTAGGGGGCGAAATTCTTGTGAAATTCCTTATGTAACATCGTCATATAGACTCTCCTCTGCGGATTTTGTTGCTATCTCTGTCGTCCTGTTTTTATAATCTGGTAATATTCGGAATTTTGTTTCCAGCCATAACTCTTCTATCTGTTTACCTGTAGTAGTAGTCCAACTGTTGCAGTTAAAAATAAGCACGTCAGTGTTCTTGGAAAGTTTGCACATTATGAAATAAATCTGTGTAGTGTCTTATTTTTTCTGTCGTTGGCATTCATCAAGCGATTAACACCACTGTTGAACACTAATCTCGCGTGGATTAAACATCGATACGTGGTTCCGGCGCTGAGATTTTGGTTTCCACGTTGTCAGATGGCATGTTCTCAGTTTCTATTAAACTCTTTTTTAATCACCTTAACATTATCTTGTGGAATGTGCCAAATATGAATGGCATAATTTGTCAAATGTTCGAGGATAATCGTTTTTTTGACGCGTCACCTATTTTCAATTTTTTTAACTGGCCTTGCTATATCTGCACTTTTGTGAAATGTAATGAGTTAACTCGCAAAGTGGCGATGGCGTCTCACAGCGGCACTTAACGTCCTGTGTAAACTTTGGTTCAACCATTTTTCCTAGTTTGTAATTTTATGTGACAAATAAATCATGCATGAAAGTTTAAATTCGTTATTAAACACGTATAAACAACAGTTAAACTAGACCATTTTCTTTTCCTCATTACTCAACACGACTGTAATATCTGGCTCTATATATTTAGCCATTTTTTTGTATGACATAATATTTTTTTCTTTAAAAGGATATTTTTTATTATCTCATTCTTATGAAGCAGTGAATTATCAGTTGCTAAAGCCGCTGTAATGCTTTTTGATGATGATGATGATGATGATGAGGGTGATGTTTGTGGTGATGATAGTTAACTTTATCATTTTACCGTCGAATTTTGCTTTGAACTTTATCCAGTGTCTTTCTGTTGCTTGTGTAATAGGGTTTCGTATAGTTGGCTTATTTAAATTTGTATCTTTCAGCGGAAGTTAGTCAACCCGACTGCTGATCGTGTGGAGCACCTCGTTACGCAAATGAAATGGCGTTTGAAAGAGGGCCATGGTGAAGCTTTATATCGATTGGGTGTCGATGATGATGGCAGTGTGACAGGATTATCGCCTCCTGATTTAAAAAGTTCATTGAAAACTCTGGAAAGAATGGCTCAACGTCTGAATGCCACAATGGAACTTATCCGAGAGTGTGTGATCATGCCGCCTACGCCTGTGCAAATATGCAACGATGTGACTTCTCCTTTACTCGTGAGCTGCAGCAATGACGCTTCTGTTGATGCAATCGGCCGAGACGTACAGACAACGACATTGGAATCACCATTGAATAAATTTTCCAATGGTTATCGAAAGGATCCTATTGCCTCAGTTTCGACTTCTAATATTAATGGTCATAATGCGAGACTTTCTCGGCGTGGGAAAAAACGACAAGCAGCGAAAATGCTGATGTTACATGCATCTGATTATTCAGATGAGTTTCAGGATGCTACATCATCAAGAAAGCCTCGTTTCGACGGTTATAAAAAGGCTGTTGAAATTCTTGTTAAACAGAAGCCAACTAATAATTTGGGGGTAATTTTATTTTTTTCGTGATAATATCGTGAAATGCGTTTTTCATAATATTTTGAACTCATTTGGTTGGAGAAAGTATGTTAGAGTTTGGCAAGATTTTTTTGGGGCTTTTTCTTAGTGCCCGCTAAATTGTCTATCTTTCAAGCATAGAACACCTAAATGAATTCTCGGTTTAAATTTACAATAAAGCACACTAAACTAGAATTTGTGACGTCAAAATATTATTAATGCGTTTTCCTTAAAATGTTATATTAAACATTTAATCTTGCTTAAACTTGTAGATTTTATCTGAAAAATGGTCAATATGCATGCATATTGTCTACCATCTTCCCAGACTATGTGGCCTTGAGACGCTTGTGAACGCCATAGTAGTTTCTGTTAGTACAATTAGTTGTGCATGTGCAATATTTTGGCCGTTCTCGCCAACAGAAGAAGAAACGAAGGCATTTTTGTAACCTCAAAGTCAGGTACTCCTAGCAGGATGCACTAGTCAGATTTCGGTGCGAGTATTATGGAAGTAAATGGGGAGGAAATAATTATTATAATTTGAAATTGTGAACTTTTTGCCAGTTAAACAGGCATTATGCATAGTTCTTATCTCTATTAGACCAGCCTCATTGTGAAATTTGAAAGTGCATTCCAACTTTGTTTTTTTTATAGATTAAGCTTCTTCTGGACACCCCTTCGTGTCCCCTTAATCCCTAAGGCTCAACTAACCTACCGATTCGAAGAAAATCAATATACCGAATATCGTGTTTATTCGATACATCGAAATGGGTCTAGAGCATATATTATATCATGTAAATCAGAGATAATTTACATGAAGCAGAAACGAGTATAATCGAGGGCCATTGATTCTTCGATTTTGATAGCTCTTCCTGAATAGATTTATCAATGCTCTTTCTTCAGGTATTCAAATTTGGTTCTATAATCATTTTTAAATTTCTTTTCTTAGTGAAGTTATAATAGTCTTCCAAGCAACGAAACCACGCAGAAAACGACTTCATAGTTAAATTGCTTTGAAGTTTTTTGGTTTATAAAAATCTGTCTTTTTTGTGATTAAAAGAATTGAATAAAAACTGCTATAAATTGGAATATGTGTTTGCTTCTTTTAATCAATAAGATACTTTTAAGATTGTGTCAGCAGGAATGAAACACAGTGATGCTAGCTTATCTTTATAGTTTCGTCTTGAATCTTCAAAATTGTACTGCTTTATTGTGTGGACGTTTTGACTATTTTCTCTGTATGAATTTCCGCGAATTCTGATACTAGTTTATATTAATTATGCCAGTTATTAAAGCTGCTATATTTTGGTAACGGATATACTGTTTCCATATTAATACTTGTTAAATCATGTTAACTAGAGTTAACATAGATTATTCAGATTTTTAAATCGCTGCGTAATTTCGATTCAAATGATGACAATACCGTTCGATCGTCAGAAGGCTTTATTTATGAGCAAAGTTTATTAGTTTTGGGAATTTTTACGCGTGTGCTTTCTGGTATAAGAAGAATAAATTTTTAAAATGTATTTTGTGCATTTTTCAAGACGCCTGATGTTCGTGTTGCTGTGCTCGGAGGTGTAGATGCTGGAAAATCGACTCTTTTAGGTGTGCTAACTGATGGTGAACTGGACAATGGTCGTGGACGTGCTCGTCTTAATCTCTTCAGGTATTTTTATCTGACCATACTATAAATACGCTTATTCAGACAAAACAGCCAACTTGAATATTGGTATGTTGCTAATTTCAAGCTGATACCGCGATAGACTTGCGGGACAATTGATACCATTAATGGGTCAGTAAAATATTGATTCCTTTAAATTTCCAGGTCCACAGTTTGTTTGATTAATTAATTGATGGGTTGTAACTGGTCCCGTGATTCTGAAGCCGTCTATACACTGCTCAGCTGAGAAGATTACAACGCTATGCAAGCACATATTTCTTTTACGGAATATGTCAAAACACAGCTAATTTGTTTCTTAGCGGAATAGCGTCAAAATATATTCCACTGAAATATTCTTCTATCTTAGCAATTTATTTCAACCTAAAATCCAACTTTTAAAAGTTACTATATTGATGATTGTTCAATAACTTGCATTGTATTACAACGTAATGTTTGAGATCTGGTCGTTCTTGTTGTGCTGGAGTGAATTTTGACTAAGCTTTTGCTTTGTTGGCTGTTAGCTGTACGATAATTTTTCTCCGTATGGTTTCTTTCGTTTCGCCTTGTTCTTCTCTTTCATTCTATCGCCTTGGTAATATCGCAGGACATGCGGATTGCATTGATGATTGCCCATCTTCTTGTGCTATTTCTGTCATTACTAACTGTGGCAGTGACGCCGTTTTCACAGCTGTTTCTTCTTCAGTTTATTGGTAGTCCTATCCAATATTTGTTGAGTCATGTCTAATAACTGGTCGGGTTTACTTGGATGCTAATAAATTGTTTTTGGATTGTGTGATTTGTGGCAAGTTGATTAAAATATAATGTTGGTGAAAATTTTGATTGTTTATGCTGGATGCTTGTTGTTTTATATGTACAGTAACGTTTGCTTTGTTTAGAACCAAAGGATTTGTTAAATTGACCGGGTGCCCTGTTTCCAACATACGCTCGGCCTTTTAACCGAAACAATAATGAGAATTTTATTTGTGAAAAAGTTAAAATCACATTCAGCACACACAGAATAATGAGGGTGAATGCCAAGGATCAGTTGCTAAATCTTTCAGAATCCTTTATGTTCTATAAAGTTTCATTTATGTGTTGTAGAATATATATATATATATATATATATATATATATATATATCTGACGTACGGAAAAGCAATTGATCCACAAAATACAGCAATATTTACTGCAGAAATTGATTAAAGAAGGTCTCGCACCGTCAGGCAAATCAGCTATCTTCGAGAATATATATTGGAAACAGGGCACATGACCAGTTTGACGGAGTTCTCAGTTCTACACAAAGCAACACCCGAAAGATTATTATACATATTTGGATCTCTTTATTTGAACAAACAATTACCCGGTCTAAACATTCAAAGTTACACCAACATGATATTTAACACCACTTGCCTCGTTTCAAACAAATAAACAACCATTTTGTTAAATCCAAGAGAGCCAGATCTCCAATTTAGCCCACGCCAACAAATATACCAGGGGATTCGGAACAAACTTAAGAAATAAACATCTACACAACCAGTGTCACTACCATCGTTAACGGTGACAGAGATTGCACAACTATATGAGCGACCAACATTGCAATCGGCACACAATGCACTGTTACCATGGGGACAAAATGATACTCAAGTACGTGGGGAAATGAACGACAACTTACGTAGAAAAACATTCGTACGCATAATAGGTAACATAGCAAATACTTAGTCAAAGCTCAATTGTGGGGGTGACCCCAACTACTTCATTTCACATGGTGTGCTTAAAACAATTAGTCTAACGCATGTAAATGGCAAATTCATTCTCAGTCACTCTAGTTTCATTAAGCTTGATGAACATAGCAGGTAGGAATGTGCGCGCGTGCATGCTCACACGTGCGCACATACATGTGATACGCAACTATCTAGTGACAGGTCAGTTTGAAGTTTAAATGATATGGTTAGAGCAATATCGCGCTTGCTTCTTTAGTTTGTTTTTTAAAACTTGTGATGATGGGTGAGCTGAAGAAGGCATCCGCCAAAGGATGTCGAAATATCTGCAAGAAGCAAAACAGTTGGAATTCAGCCTGTGTTCGTTAAAACGCAGATCAAGTAATTTTGGTTAATCCAGTTACGCAATTTTTTCATTCTTTTAAAGATCAATCCGTCAATATAAGAGTAACGAGATTTCAACCACTACTCTGTTATACAACGAGAATGACTCCTACACGCACACAGACACTAAAAAATACACCTACGCACTTGCGCTCACAAATAAACACAATGAGCCACCAGTAAGAAATAGAAGTAAAACTGACAATCAGGCTAGTTCTCAATCATTTAATCAAGTAAGATCACAGAATGGATAGCAGTTGAAGAACTTATTTTGCAATTGAGTATTCTCGAAATAAACCAGCCATTATCCAGTTTGTTATCAAGTGTGTTTTATCTTCGTAAAATAGATGTGTATGCGCAATCAAGGCATGCTACAGTACTTTATTCAATATAACTGCCGCAGTGGTAAAGGTGTCTGCCTTATAAATAGTCATCGGGTAGGGTAGCTGGAATTTTCGGCGATAACTTAGGAGCCTTCCTGAAGCAACGGCAAATGCATTCATATCTTAACATTAAACTTAAACTTGTATTGTTTTTGCGACTCTGGTAACGTAGATGCTGAGTTTTATGACTGAAATAAATACGCGATGGTTCGGTGCGTCGCCGCAGAAATTCCGTAAGTAATTTGGGAGTGTCCAAAAATTGCAAAGCCCAGCCGCGTAATGGATATTCACAAACTCAAACTTAGACGTGCCAGGTTCGCGCCCTGTCCACAGAAAATTCTGAACAGTACGTGAAGAGTTTCAAATAAGGACGCAACCTGTCTACTGGACGAATTGCCTTTTTCTACCCTATACAATTATTAGTTTATACTGATATATGCATATATATATATATATATAATTGGGTTGGTGATTATATCAATAATTAAATTAAATAATTGTTATCTCCGTCCGCGCAGTCAATGATCGTTTAATTAGATGCAATTCATATTTTTATCATATGCTAAACCAAAAATACATTAAACTAAATAGCGCAATAATACTTTAATTCAATATCGATAGAATATGCGGTATAAAACAAATGCACACACACACACACACACGAATATATATTTCTACCATAAACTAAACGTGGCATAATGTTGAAAAAGAAATTCATCAATTAATCCGGTTCTGCTTCTAATAGGGACTCTTGAAGTACCTATCTGAATTGTTGAAACCGTGGCTCGACCGAAGCACTTTTGCTTCAGTCTTTTACTCATCCGGTGCGTAATTCCTGTCGCGCATAACACGCACCAACGATCTGTCATTGTAGATCTGGCATCATGCCAATCGCGGAATAGATGTTGAATTGAAGATTTGTGGCAAGATTTTGGTGTAATACATATTGTCAGTATAAACTCAGCTGGTATATTTTTCTAATTATTGCGTGCAGTCGCGGCAAGGGTGACGCGATGGTTTTACATAACACTTATGTAATTATTAGTAATGCCTGAGGCTCAGGTGCTGCTTCTGGCATGCTCTTGGTCCTTCATCTTTCCGGGTTTTGCACTTCTGCGAGGTGATTCTCTGAGATATGCCTCATCTCTAAATGGAAACTTCGGTGCGTATTTGGCCTTAAGGCTTTCCTCGGCAACAGCTATGTTTTTTTATGCTGACAAATATATACATATATATATATATATATATATATATATATATATATATATATTGAGAAAGAGAGTGAGAGAGATGCGGACTCTATGCCAGCTGGGAAAATGAAATGAAATGAATTAAATTATATTAGCAAGACGTGATTAAGTGTATCAAGTCTGTATAGTTTTAACATTGCATACGGGTGCAACTATTTTGCATCCACTAAACTAGTTTCGTAATTATTAGGTACTAGTCAAATAGCTTCCAGAATTTCTACACTCTGATTTAAATCGGAGTATATTTGGTGTTATAAAGCTAATATATTTGTCTGATCAAGCTTTGCATTGAATGGTACTTTCATTTAAATGCTAATATATACTTTTAGCTTGTATCTTCATCAGTTAGGTCCTATTCAGTATCGCAGTCAACTTAAGGTTCAAAGGAGCCATCCCCGACCTCATTATAAGATAGAAACGGTTCTATATGAGAAATTAATATTGAAGTTAAGCATAGTAGCGAGATTTGATTATTTTGTTTTGTCGGTATAATATACATGAATGGCTGACTAATAAAAAATAAGTTGGTATATAAATAATAATTGGATAAGGTGCGCGAATTCGTTGGCATAAAAATTAGTTGCTAGACTTTCGACAATGCGCGTTAAAATTTTGGTCGCGGCGACTTGACAGGTGCTTAATTAATAGGAAACCGATTTAGTTGATGAACTGCATTTGCCATTCTGTGCAATTTATTGATTGTAACGACAGTATATATGTAATCGAATCTTTAAATTATATTTTGAATTCAATGTCAATTTATAAGTTGGCATGATGTATATTTTATAGTAAGATATAGAGTTTGGTTTGTAGATCCCTAAGGTAAAAAACGATAAAGTAAAGGATCTATTGAAGGGGAGACCGTTCTAAATCATTAATTTTTATACAACGAAAATTTGCATTGAATATGCGGCTTTGGCTGTGTAGAGCATGTGTTTCAAAACTAATTTGTTACTGGATGCGCAACACCTAATGCTTAATTGCATGCATATTACGTCTCTTCAACAAACAATATCGAACTGTTTTAACCAAAATACATTGATTCAAATCTCGTTAGGAAAATGCTGCAAAGTACTTGGTAAGTGCCAAAAAATGAACGAAATTGGTCTTATTGATGAGTCGAATTTGTGACCCTAGTATACGTTTAGTTATATATACATACATATATATATATATATATACATATATATATTCCATGGTAGTTTGTAAATTCACCATTTAAAAAAATATGAGCCAATCACTTGTTACCACTGCAGAATTCAAATATTTCTGTTATGGATTTGGCAATAAATCGAAATATAAATTAAGATTGAATAAATTCTGCCAGAGGGCTGGAGTGACTCTTACAGACCGTCAGAGACAAAGACGGTGTTAGTTTAAAATCACAACTTCGTGCATTATTTTCAAAATTATCTGATCTGTGTTGAGGTGACCACAGAATTGTTTACAGTTCGTTGTTTTTAGAAACATTTCGGATATCTTTGACGGTATCCTTCAGTGGTTCACAATTCATCACAAGATTTATGTATAAACTAATATAGCATGTGTGATAATAACTATTTGATTTGTACTGCTGACTGGTTAGTCTCTCAAAAGCTAACAGACGTTTTACTAGATAGGTGCACGTCACGTATGCGTTTACGCTAAAATTTGCTTTGTACAACCAAAAGAGCAATATTTAAAGTGAAAGTATACCAGCAACGCCATCAAAATGTATAATAGATATACACATGTAAATAAGCGACTTATGGGGCAAGTGCCAACTATTTTCTGTTTAAAAAATGGTTCAACTGACAATTGACAAGGAGTCTTCAGGTGAATTACCATTTTGGATGTCAAGTTAATGAGAAATTGTCCGAAACGAGAAAGATATTTTTAGGAATTTTACTTATTCGGGAATCCTACTTAATTTCAAATCAAATCGTTTGCATCGGATGAAAATCGGTATCTTATGCTTAGTAACACAATTAAGCTGTAGATTAACACACAGAACTCATAAAGAGTTGGAATTAGGCAGACAAAGTAAAATATACAGGTCTGATGATTACTGTCATAAATTAAATGAAGTAACAATGATTGATTCTTTACATCAAGTTTGCGAGCGTGAAATAAACACCAATTCCATTGTATTTATCGAACAACGTAGCAAAACAATGATGAATGTCGCAAGTTAATTTAATCCTAATTTGATGCGCATAAAATCTAATAGAGCGAAAGAAGATCGTAGTGTCATAGTATTACTAGACTTCAGACTAAACGGGAAAGTAAAATCAATAAAGTAAAAATACGATATATGATCCGTTTTATGATAGTCCATTATTCTAGACACTAGACCTAGCGACAAAGAAAACGGAAACACTTAGAGACTTAAGGACTGCACGAAATTACATGCAATGTCTGTAGTCTTAAGTATGAAGGCAAAAATAGAACGCCGAATTGCATGCAAATATGTAAATGTTATTAGATCTGACCTTGCCTGTCATGCATTGCAGATTGGACAAAATTAACTTCTATGAATGAGAACGAAAGAATGGGAGATCGTAAGTAACAATTTCCCGATTTCTTTTTAATCTATGAACCAATGTGATGTCCAAATATTTATGCGGTGCACTTTATTTTTGTGAATATTTTTAATAAAAAGCCTGAATCGTGATGTTTATGTACATTACATATCGCGAAAATGTTTCTTGATAGGCCGTTTGCGTATATGATTTTGGCATGAACTTCTTTGTGACTGCTATTCGTACCGAGAGACTATAAGGATAGTGAATGTGCATTCTTCCGTAGGTGTAAGAAAATTCCAGTGATTATACGCGCATTGGACTCTGAGCTGCCTTTGGAATTTATACAGGGTCCAATTTTCTAAATCTTATGTTTTCCGTTATATGGTCTGAAGCACCTTTAGAATCCTCTTTGCAAAAGATGCAAATCTCTGCTTATGTGATTACGTACGCATTTATGCATGTGGTATGTTTGAATAATGAAAGGTTTGTATTAATATATATGTGTATGCTTATATTTGTGAATAAATTAGTGTATGTATATTGGATCGATGATCCTAACTCAAATTAGCTTCTGATTTTATGCATTGCAACACTCTGTAGCATTCGTATTATTTACGAAAGCGTGAATTTGTTTTTTAAAATCTATCTAAAATTATTCATGAATGATAATAATTTTTATTTTTACCACACTTATTACCATACTAAATTCTATAATTTATGGTCTCAATTATTGTTATTGTTATTTGTAGACATTTGCACGAAGTCCAATCGGGAAGAACGTCTAGTCTCAGTACGGAGTTACTTGGGTTTGATTCAAGTGGTCGTCTTTTGAACTATGAACGTAACAACCGGGGCGAAATTAAACGATGCAACGCAGATGAGGCAAGTGTTAAAATGTTATTTTCTTTTTTTAACTATATTATGTATGTTGCATAAGCACTAGCTTTATCGTGATCCTGAATGGACTTACAGTGGATTTTTATTCGGCCGTTTACGCAGTGTACGTATATATAACGATGTAGTGGGATTACTCTAAATGATACACTCCTTGCGTTTGTTATGCTTTACTCATTAATTTATGGATTCATTTCCGGCCTGGTGACTGGCGATCTCTTGCCACCTACACCTTCAGCTTCATCGAGAGCTGTACTCGTTCTTATGGAAAACAGTCATGCTTGTGCTCTGCTCCGATGTGACAAGTTAGTATTCAAAACTGAGCTGCGCTGCCAAAATACGATTTCTCATAGTATCCAATATTAGTTTTACTTACTTAGTATCCAAGGAGTTATTTGGTTATCCGAGGTGTACCAATTTTAGGCGAGCATTCCGCAAGAACCGCAAAATTATGATCCTAGCTACTTCTACTACTCCTGTTATTACTACTATCGAGTATTAAGCCATTAACATATACTCATGCCTCGCTGTCGTATAACAATGATTTTCATAGTTAAGTGTGTGCTGTATAGGAATAATTGGCCAGCCGTTCATAGTGTGTGTTTAAACCTGTTGGTCCGACCAACCAGTGTTGGCCTGCCAGTTACAAGAAACTAACAGCGTGTTCTGGCCGCCAGTGTAACCTAACAAGTCATAAAGTTACAAAGACCATCAACTGAACGGTGTGATTCTGTCTTCAGTGACGGATTTAAATGGACTAACTCTGATATTTGACATAAAACGCAAGATGTATTTCTTTTGAATGTCGAATAAAAAAGAAATTTTTCACGTTGCAAACAAGTTAAACGAATTTGCAGCTATAAAGCTGCTTGTTTAAAAAGAAAAATGGTTATGAACATATGACTGGATCCAACACATCCAAATATTTAGTGAATGAAAAATTCCATAAAACAAAAATAATGTCGCGCGGAGAAAGGCAACAGTCTGATAATTACTGATAATTGAGATCCCTTTAACATGCATTTTATTAAACCACCCTAAACGATATATATGATAAGAAATCTAGAAAGTTATTGCGTTCAGATCGTGGCTTGCAGGGAAGGTGCGTAAATGTGTTGCAGATTGTCGAACGAATCATCTCGAAGACCACGGTTAGCTGGGTTATTATTAATCTTCGCAGATAATACATGCAGTACACGTTTCATCATCATCATAATCATGCAGAACGATATAAAAGTCAATAGTAACTACAGTTTCACTGCCATATAACCATGGGAAAAATAACAAAAGAAAACTAAAAATTAAGAGGTAATAATAATGACAAAAATAATAGTTAAACCAAACAAATTATTAATGATGGGTGATTTATGAGGAGCATTATTTTGTTAGTATGGGTATATTTATCTAGATAACACATAAATGAGGCAGGCTAAACCTCTGTACAACACTGTTATGGCCAAGTCAGCTTTAACCCAAGGAAACATCGGAAATACGGTTTTCACTGTATCACGTCATAAAAACAAAATAGCCACGAACAGTACACGTTTAGTTATTGTTGAATTATCTGTGCGCTTTGAGAATTTGAAAGCGGCCATCTGTTATAGTTTTTTTAATCGTATCTTATTCTAACCTTCTTCGTTTCTTTATCTGTGGCGTTATCAATGACTTCTTATAAACATTGAAACATCTCTTAGATTTACTCAGCGAATTCCAGTCGTGTACCTCTTGAAACTGACTGTAGATTGCACTGTTGACTGTTATCATCCACTGTGTTATGATCTCCTAAATCATAGAAAAGTAAGGCGATAAACGAGTAGCGACAGTATTTTCTTCGTGTTGGGTCATAATTCTCGCCTAACAGGCATAATAGGCCGCTTCACGTTATTTGTTGGTACACTTTGAAATGCGTTCTAAATCCTTTTGTCATACGGCCCTGAAGTTTACTGGAGACCACTCTATGGTACATTGATGTTCTTTTGCATACGTTAACCTGGAATGCCTAACTTCGGTCATTATTTATAGTCCGTTTTTCCCCATGGCAAAATTTTAAAAAAAATGTTGTGAAGAAAAATTAACTATTAAATAAGTCAATTACAAATGAAGTCACTGAAATTCGAGCCAATATCTGTTTTTTTTGGAAATATGGTGTTTTAAAAGTCAATGGACAATAGTTTCTAGGCATCGTTTCCTTTGTTCATTAGGAATATCGGAGGGGGTGGTCCCTTACTCGTTTTCAGTTGTTAGTGTTGTTGTTCTTGATTTCCTTGTCGTTGTCGTTGTTGCTACTGCTGGTGGTGGTGGTGGTGTAGCCGCTAATGCTTCGATGAACTCTACTTTATGTTAGTCTATTATTAATAGTTTTAATAGCCAGCAAAACTATAAAATTCGTTATTTTGTGATGGTTATAAACGAGCATTTATTTTTCCCATTTCTTCTGGAGAATTGAGACTGTTTGATCTGCTTTGTTTGAGAAACTCTAACAATACTAAAGCCCGTCGACATTGTCGAATGCGTGGTGAAAACGCGTAACCTATCATATCATTAGCAAGGCGGGGCCTTAGGGATAATCAATTGTTAACACTTTTGCACGTTGATCTAACCGTTGACACCGTTTACTTTTACTGTCATATTACATTCCTACTTTACACTTCCATCTTTGTATGTTGTAGACATTGACTGTTGTATAGTTTGCAGTCGTCTATTCAAAATCTTTACCTACACTCATAGTTGCCTTTTTGTTTATTTTGGCTATTATTTCAACTATTGGTTTTTTAAAAAAAATGATGAATCTCTTTGCGCAGTGCTGTCCTTCTTGTTGTGGATTTGACCGCACTTTTCATGTGCTGGACAATCGATAGCACTCTTAGGTCGGTAAAATCTTGAATGTTGTTCATTTTGCAGGTGCTCTGATTATTGGCCACGATTGATGGCTTGTCACTTGTCCCTTCTTATTTTTTAAGCCATCCATCAGCCGATTGTCTGAAAATGACGTTGGGACAAGATTTTCCATTGTTCTTTTCCCAAATTTTCGAGACCGAATTTCCAGTCTTATCTTCAGGATTCACACAATACGCACAGGAATGAAACACAACTTGTGGCAAATGTGTTGGTTATTTTACACTTTTTGTGCAACAGATAAATGTTATCACATTGAAATTAAATGTTTGTAGGATATTTAGTTTTCCTATATGTAAAGTTTTTATTCTCAGGTACTGCAAATACATATTTATCTAAAAATGTCATGTCCTGTCAAAATTGCGACACACTAAATCCGTGCCTTTTAATCTAAATTAAGGTGGGGTGTGCCAATACGCTTCCTTATTTGGAAACTATTTCTATAAATGTACACTACATTTTTTGTTAAATGGAAATTTTGTCATCTATGATCAAAATGTTACCAATGTAGTTTTCTTAAAACGCCTTCATTTTCCATGTTTAGATGTCATTTTCGTAATAAATTTACTGATATAAACTATCCCCAATCTGTCATTATAGAACTGACTACATACTACATGGGGAAATGGTATTAGAATGAACATTTATATAATTGAACGAACATTGGTTGCGCTGGTGGTAAAAATTATTTTAATCAAGTTTGCAATCTTGATATAAACACCTGACCTGTAATCTACATACATTTGGAACTCTAAACTAAGTATCGTGTAATGTAAAAGGTCAGTTCAACTAGTAGACCGGTTTCGTCATTATTGGGAAAACATCATGTACTGTTCAGAATTTGCCTCGGACAGGGTTCGAACGTGGGCATGTATGCTTCCAAATCAGTTGCCCCTACCACTGTGTCACTCTGCAGCACAATACACAAGTTTCCGTTATATAATAACTAAT
This sequence comes from Eudiplozoon nipponicum, assembly GCA_029291075.1. Lineage (NCBI taxonomy): Eukaryota > Metazoa > Platyhelminthes > Monogenea > Mazocraeidea > Diplozoidae > Eudiplozoon > Eudiplozoon nipponicum. The sequence goes on from JAQBSW010003125.1 coordinate 87,190, forward strand.
TTTTTTTGGGTTAGCCTCTCCTTTAGGTGGAGTCCATATGGCATCTCTTTAGACGTAAAGTTCCAACTAACCACCCTAACCTTACATTGGCTGTAACGTTGTGTTTTGCAGTTGGCTAATTAAGATTTGTGTACGTAAAATGCTTTTTAATCACTGATTTGTGTTTACTTTTCATTTCATTAATTGTCTAGGATAGCCATTAGACATTAAATCGTTAATTGCCTTTTTATTTTCCCTGTCTTTTGAATCTTGACTTACAAACCTGTCGATTCTTGAAAAGCAGCCACGAAATGTCGATAAGTTATATTGAAACTGTACAAAGCTGCTGTAGAGCAAATACTGTGCAGACTAGGTTGGCTTATGGTAAATTGTTCGATTTAATTCACCATCAGTTTCTTTCCTTAATAGTACAGCTAAGAAAGGCAGACGACCATCTATCTCGTGGTATAACGTGAAACTGATATTCTTATGTGCTTTGTTGAAACTTTGAAGCAATGTTCGAGATTGTGACCTGTTTTTAAGGACAAGGAAAATATCATCCACGTACCTTATATATTAAGCACATTTAATTATGTCACTCCTTAATGATGTGTTCTTTAGAGGACATAGAAAAATCTCAGCTAAACCTGAGTGTAGATGATCTAACTGGCTTGAGCTTCTGTGCAGTGACCTCATCAATTAAACCGGCATCTGTCAAGATCTTAATTTCATTTCCTACTTTGCTCTCCACTTTGTCTATTTCATCTGATTTATCGTCTAGACACGTGAATTTTGTATTGTCATGCAACATGTTTTCCATCTTTTGTAAGTAGTCAGATTTGTCAATTATAACGACGCTTTTGCCTTTGTCGTCGCGAAGTATTTTGATGTCTGTATTTCTGCTGATATCTTTAAGCGCATTTAAATGTTGCTTTGTCAATGCATTCTGATCTACGCATTTGGACGATTTCGAATGTAAAGCCAGGTCAATTAATATAGCCTTGAACCGGTTCTTACATTAGTTGACCAGGCTTCACATTTGAAATCGTCCAAATGCGTAGAACAGCATGAATTGACAAAGCAACATTTAAATGTGCTTAAAAATATCAGCAAAAATGCAGACATCAAAATATTACGCGCGGTCGAAGGCAAGATCGTCGTTATAATGGACAAATCTGACCACTTTCAAAAGATGGAAAACGTGTTAAAGGACAATACAAAATTCACGCGTCTAGACAATAAATCAGATGAAATAGACAAAGTGGAGCGCAAAGTAGTAAATGAAATTATTACCTTGACAGATGCCGGTTTGATTGATGAGGCCACTGCGCAGAACCTCAAGCCAGCTGGATCATCTACACCAACAATGTACGGATTACCAAAAACACACAAAAAAGATTGTCCTATGCGGCCAATTTTATCAATGGTCAATTCTCCCTTTCATGCATAAGCTAAATGGTTAGTTCGTATCCTTTAATCATTGCGCGAGCATCGAGCTTGAACTAGAGGTGACGTGCGCAATTTATTGTTTTGTCCCCTTTTATCTTGTTTTTCCTTTCAATTTATATATAAAGAGATGTTCGTTTTTAGATACTTGAAAAGTAAATGCGAAAGAAATGGTTTTTGCATATGATAAAATTTCTTTTTATTTTTGCACATGGAAAGGGTACTATGAGTTTTATTACAGCTCGCAATCCAAAAGAATATAAAAATTATATTTTAATATGAAAATATCTTATAAATAGGGAAAAATGAAAAATTTCGACCAGATGGATTTAGCGTATTTTAAAACGTCTTCCTATACAATAAAGAAACCGGGTTACCTGGAATT